>JAHWFO010020423.1:383520-406097 GCA_023313115.1 Rhysida immarginata
CTTCTAAAGATCATTTCACTTACCTTGATCGCGCGATTGTGCGTATAATGCAAATTAAGCCTTTTTTTCCATTCTATGTTTGATTTCTTTGTCCCGACGCAAGAATTCAATTTCATTCCATAGTTGTTCGTAAACTCGTTATCAAATTTTCCTTTATACATTCTTGTATTATTTATGAATAAAATTTCTTTTTGCTCCTCTGTGATTCTTTTCTTTGCCCACATGCCTTAGCCTAATGAAAATTTAGGCTTTCATTAGGCTATGCTCCATACTGAGCGATCGTTTGGGAACAGTTTCCGCTTATTTGATTGGTTCTTGATGAATAGTCTCGATTCCAGACGCTTAGAAATGTCGAAACTCGTGTGAGTTTTTGACGTGCGTACTCACCAGTCGTGTTCGTTTTGTAGTTTGAACTGCAGAATAGCAATCGTGTGAGTTGAAATCTCACAAGTGAGATAGTATATGTGAGATGAATTGCAACACGAAAATCTCGAGAATAGGGCCCCTGGATGGGTTTTGGACGTATATGGGGACGATTTGCCATCACCAAGATATCTGTCATCGGAAGTTCTACTTTGGCGAGAACACAGAAAACGACAGGAAAACATAAACGAGGAGATACCATCAACTCTGCTTACGTCTCTACCTCATGCAACCACATCCCAGTTTCCGAATATTAGAATAATATTGAAGACCTTGTGCAGTCTTCCAGTCACATCTTGTGAAGCTGAAAGATCATTCAGCACCTTGAGAAGACTTAAAACCTACCTCAGGTCACAAATAGTCGAGGATAGATTAAACGGTTTGGCGATGATGAACATCCAAAGATATCGAAATACCTTCTGAAGAAATTATAAAAGTTTTTGTCCGATCAAACAAGAGGAGGATGGAGTTGGAGGACTTTGGTCACAGATTAGATTAATTATTGTTGTATAGCTTTAAAATAAATGAAGGTGTCTCTCTTTGTATTTACGGGTAGAGAGCTCCTTTTATTTTTAACAAATAAAATAGTCTATATCTTAAATTAGAAGCTAATTTAAATAAGAACGGTATGGGTAATATCACCAACCCAAAAACAACATTATAATTCCAATAACTTATAGATTAGATATATTGGGTGGAAAGTGCGCAATTTTTAGCTCGGAAACCACCATGTAAAAATCCTGCAGGCGCTACTGTGACTGGTTCAAAATCTGCTTTTATCTGGATTTTCAGTAGCACTGTCGCTACTGTTTGTATACACAAATGAAAACTTTGCAAAATATTACTGCTTCTCGTTATCAAGTGTGATGAATTTAAATTAAAAGAATTTAATTAAAAATAATTTACACAAGATAACCAAAAAAGTTCTTGTCTTTCGTACACGGGCTTATAAAAATGTGAATTTATCTTTTTAGATTAATTAGCAATAGCTTTTTAAAATTAAATTCCTTTTCAGTAACAACTAACGTTTTCGTGCATTGAAGGCGCCATGTTTTTTGAAATTCACGCCTGCGATTTCTCGCGAGACACGTTAGCTATGGGATAGCTTCAACGCTAGCTTGGCTTTTCAAGCTAAACTTTTAAAGCCATTTTTTTCTAGCGAGTAAAATTTGCTCTAAAGCTCAAGCTTCGCTTTATAGCTCAAGCGAGCTATGGGAACGCACCTTAAGTTTGAATAAAATCCGTTAAACTAACGGCTACAACAATAGTATTCAAAATTTACCACGCGAAACTCATTTTCATACAACAATTCATGCAACAATGCGTTTTATGCGGACAAAAAATAAATAAATTTTTTTAGTAATAGTAATTATATTTATATTAAAATTATTGTTTCTCCTCTAGTTAGTTTGAGGTTCCACGTTTAAATTCCTAACATATTCTTCAATCATTTCAATTGAAGGATGTAGGAGGGAAGGAAGAGACACAAGAACCCTGGAATACAAAAAATAATAGATATTTAATGAAAAAAAAAATAAAATAAAAAATCAAACTAAAAAGCTGACGTTTCGGATAGAGGCTATCCTTTGTCAAAGCAGGGAGAATATTAGAAAATTATCCTGAAAGTGAAATTTATTTTTATTTTATTTTATTTTTATTAAATATCAATTATTTCAAGGACTAGCATTACTCATATGCGTGCTCTTTGAATTATTATACGATTAAATATCTAAAAATATGAAAATCACAAATAAACAATAATTGACTAACTATTGTTGAATGAAAATGCCATAAAGCAAAGTCAAAAATCTTAACCACGAATAAGGTTGGTGAAGCAGTGATTATTACTACTGTTGTTAACGTATTGTTGACTATCGTAACAACAATGTTGTTCTTCACTAACTCAACTCTGGATTGATATTTTTGACCTCACTGATAGACTTTGAAAATAGTTGTTGGGAAGTTTTCTTACTTCCCGACTCTCTAGAAGCAATCTACTGTGCTAGATATCTCCAAGCAGGGACAAAATCCACCAGTTCTAGTGAGCTACAGGCCTATTAGCCTGCTCCCGTCCAGTTCTAAAGTTCTGGAGAAAACGATGTACTTACCACCATAATTAAACAAATAAATGAATCTATAAATTCAAACCTCTCCTTGCTGCAACAATCGGGACATCAAACAGAAACATTAATAAAACAATGGGCTGTTGAGTTATTAATACAAATTAATTTAAATTTACCAATTCTTACATTTAATTTTTATTCAACTATCTAATATGAAGTTTATTTTTAATTCATCCCCTATTAGATCCTGAAATTTTTTATTTGCTTATAACACAATGATTTTTTATTGAGATCAATACCAAAATCTTGATGCTGCGATTCAGTCATGGAAAATCATAGGCTCTTCTTTAAAGTAATATATTGATTCAAGAAATATATATAAGTAATATATGTTTATAATAGAATCCTTAGTTCCAAATGTATTTTTAGAAATAAAGAGGAAGATCAGGAGTTGATTTGGATTGGATTAACACTTTTGACGTTTCAGTATTTTATTTTCTTCACTTTTTAAATATGTTTATTTCTTGCGCAAGTAACTCATGAGTAACTTTGCTGTGCAATGATTCCAAAATGTGGAGTAAGCAGTTTCACTTTTGACAGTTATCTTTCCACAGGAAATTTACACTGTCTCAGGACTTCATTGTTATCTTAAAAGTGCTGCTTACAAGTTATGGAAACTTTAGCAGACACGAAGTCTTTTGAAACAGCTTCCACAAAAGCATGACTGCTATTATTATTCTTCGCAAGCCAGAAATTAAATAGAGACATTCTTTTGATCATTTTTGAAGTTATTTAAATTAATATAATTCAAATAAATTAATTTATTTCTAAAATAAAAAAAATCCCAAATCGTTATTTAAAATGAGTAGCCAACATCATGACGAAACGGCTGGAGACTATTTAGTTAATTTCTACAACAAATGAATATAAAATTATGAGTCTTATTGCTCATGAAACTTACCAATAATATTAATGGGAATTGTTTAAATACAATTCGTGTTGGGCACTAAAGTGTTTGTCACTCTAACTTACCAATGTTGAATCCGGTGATGAAAATAATGTAATCAGATCCATCTGATCTTACCTATTTTGTCTAATATCACTTAACTGTTACACAATGAGGTCTATGCATGAATTTTAAATTTGCTAAAATTTCATTAAAAAAACAAAAGAAACAGTTTCAATAATCACGTATTGGAATGTAAACATTTTGTGAAATTGTTTTCATACATAAAAAAACACATTTTAATAGCTCAGTTTTATAATTTGATCGAGTCATCACAACTAGGTAAACCGAAGCTAACGAGAAAGACAGTAACTTTCATTGCTTCCATCTTGTATTTTAACAATCAGTGTTTTTTCCTTTGTTGGAAACAATGAAGGGTGGATTGTTGCTAGGCCTATTTTGATCAGGTGACTTTTCAGTGCCGGAGCCTGTATTTCTCGCGTAGCCAACGAGTTAGCCTTGTAGGTAAACCGAGCCCAACGAGTAGAATCAATGGCACCGTTTGCTTTTTTGAGCCTGATTGCCTTTTCTGGGAAGTAAATTTGCCTTTCTGAGGTCTTCGCAAATGTCTTCAATGTCATAAGTTGTGTCAACATTGCGGACGACGTATTTAAACACTTAAATCCAAAATGAAGACAATGAAAGTTGGATTGTTGCTCAGACACCGATGATGTGATTTTTTTAATAGGTCTCGTCAGTAAACAAGGCCAAGCTTAGCTTTTAACGTGTTTGCACTAGAAAATTTGGATCTATTCGTGTTGCTAGCAGTGTATTTACAGACGAAAATTGTCTATTTACGTATTTTAAAGCATATTTATATAAATGATATATAAATTTATATATGCACTTCATTCTGCATAAATTGGAAAGGAAAATGATCTACCTTTATTATTAGGTTATAGATTATTACTATATCACGTAAACACACTTACAAGGCATCTAAGCTGGTTGTAATTGTATTAAAATGGATGTTATTATTAAAATGGATGTTATTTTTAACATACATAAACGAAGTAAACGCTTTAAGTTTACCTATCATACGTATTTTTCAATTCAGTATTTTTTTTATATTTATTTATGAATTGGGATCCAATACGTCCATCCAGGGCCTGTATGGCCAGAGGCCGACGAGTTGGGTATGATGGTCGCAGCAGCCGGGGGGGGGGGGGGCGAAGATTGGCTATCACGGATGGTCGCTCATCCAGTGACTAGCCGTTCCTGATGTAGCTTAACTTCACAGAATAACCCTGTTGTGAAAGCCCACCAGACCACGGCCTCCCCCGTGAAATGACCTTGACAGACGAAAATTGATGATGAAGTAAACTCATCTTCAGAGTTGCCGTGATTGTGTTAACTGACTTGTGACGTCACATGGAGAGATTGCGCAGCCAAATTATAAAAATTAATTAGAAAAAAAAGGATAATGATTTGAGAAGCAAAAATTTTTGTGTATTATCTAAGAGATGTGTTCTTTAATTTTATAATTTTTTAAAAAATCATACATAGATCCTATTGCAGTCCGCATTACGTGGTTTGGAACAATGTTTTTTTTAACTTGTTAAGCCGTTAAATATATTGAAACCTTATGTCGGATCCTTATAAATCTGCACAATACAGATTCCTCCGCTATCCAAAAATAGAGCTTCATATGGAATTTATAGGAACAACTGCCTTTTATTTTCACAGGAAAATATTTGCAGCTTTCCCAAACCCAAAAAATATCCCCAGACCAAACCATACAAAACGGCATATAAAATTTAAAATACGCTGAGATCCTGAACTGTGGGGAGGGTAAAACGCGTTTTAAACTGTAAATTTTAGAGGAAGGAGATGGATGCGCGCAAGATAACAGGTAAACAAAACAGCCAGCGGTTTGGTTTTTTTTTTCGGAAAAGCAGGTAATAAAGGAACTCTTTCGTAAGAGGAAAGAGGGAATTTTAGTAAAACTGTATTTAATTTTTGGTTTAGGAACCTCAGCTGCTTGAAAGACCACGTTTTCCAAGCGGCACATTTTATAAATTGGAGTTGAACTTTAATTATCCCTACTTTCATTATTCAATCAAAATGAATTTTATTTCTATTAATATTTTATTTAATATTATTTTAATATTTCAGAATTTTAAGCGTGAAAATGTTTAACGACTTCAATGGAACAACCACAAATACTAAAGGCGTCATCCTCAGAAGCTGAACATGAGCCTCTGTCTAATTCAGAATCTCACGAAGAGGTGGAAAGCCACCACTCGACATCAACAACAGATGCCAGCAAAAAAAGAGAGAAAAGGAAATTGCTTAGAAGTATTATATGCAATGCTCTTTCTTTAAACCTCGAATTTTCCGTTATTAATTGTCTCTTAAATTCCATCACCTCACTTTTGCCAGAGAACGACCTCGGAATTCTTTCCCTCACATTAAACAGTGCTGCTCAACTGGTCACTGCGGCAATTATCTTATCTTTAATAAACTTTCTATTTGGTTTGAAGAAGGTCCTAATAATCGCTACTTTTCTTTTAGTATTCTATACAGCTTCTATCTTTTATCCCGTACCAGCTTTATTCATTCCATCATCTATAGGACTGGGAATCTCCTTTGCAATATCCATCTCAAACGGTTTCGCTTATGGTACTCTACTTGGCTACTGGTATCACCAACTGAATGGAGGGAATCTTGAGTTTATCTTAACCTTCCTTTCAGGCGTTGTAAACGCCTCACTTGGTGGGGGATTTGTGTGGGGAAATGTAATTTATTATAGTGTTCTAAAACCAGATTATGCTGTTAATGCCACCAATAACACAGATTATAGTATTTGCGGATCTTCTTATTGCAATGAAGACCTTGGAGAGTTAGCAGCCGCAAAACCTCCTCCTCAATGGCGAGTTAATATACTCCTTTTTATATTCTTAGGAATGTTATGTGTTGCATTTCTTTTACAATTATTAATGGTGGAAAAAACTGATCATAGCGAACATTTTAATAAAAAAATATGGAAGAAATGCTTGAATATTTTAAAGACGCAATTTTTCTTATTAATCGATCCCCGAGGTTTTCTTCTCGTTCCTGTCGTATTTTACATGGGAATGGAGGAACAATTTGTATTCGCTGTATTTACAAATGTAAGAAATTTCAATTGCTAATGATAAACAAAATTCAAGTTTCTCTTCAATAGCTTATCTTTTTTGTGTATGCGTATGTGTTTGTGTGTGTTTTTTTGTTTCAGGCATACGTTAACTGCATTCTAGGAATTGAATATATTGGTTTTGTAATGTTTAACTTCGGGGCTGCTCAAATTATCCTTTCCATATTAGAAGTATTTTTCATGAAACTTATTGGAACGCCAGCAGTAATGGTGATATCTTATGCCATATTTCTTGGGATTTTCATTGCACTTTTAACAGTTCCTGCCACCCAATTTACTCTCGTCACTTATTGCATTATCGCCTTTATCTATGGAATCGCCAATTCACTATTGATCACAGCAACATACTGTAAGTTTTTGTAATTTTTTTTGCATTATTTGTTTCATGAAAGAAAAACTGAATGTACATAAGAATTTTGTTTCTTCCCTCATCAAATGGTAATGTTTGGTTTGGTATTTTGTTTCCAAGCAACATGTACTGCGTAAAGAGAGGATATCATATCTAATCGATTCAATTCATCCTGTAATGTTTTCCCAGTTTCATACAATCGTATAACAAAATTATTTGAAGAATTTAAGCTAAATTCCATATTATAAAGGTATTTAATTGGCTGGTTAAAAAGAAATCTTTTTAAAAAATCAATTTTAAAGTAAATACAGGGTGCTCAAAAACTTTTGTATTAAGCTGGTAGTGTACATAGAGTGGACCAAAACAAACATTTTCTGCCAATAATTGTTTCGGTCAGCAACAAACAGACCTTTTTTTCTTGTTTCGATAGACAATTCTGAACCTCAAGCACCACTATTGAATGTACAGAAAGCAATAGATATACTTGCTCAATTTCGTTTCTGAAGTAGTTGTGATAAATTACAAGAGTTCCTCAAAGTTGTGATCGCGTACCTGACAACACAATTTTCAGCGTCGCCGCATCGATGTTTAGACACTATGCACAACCTCTGGCAAGTCACGAATCTTCGCTGCTGCTACTGCAATTCGTGCCACTAGGTCCTCTGCGGATCCAAGCAAATGCTTCCAGAAAGAGAAGTCCAGAGTTGTGATATCAGGCGTTTGCTGGTAAAGCAACTGGACCTCCACATTCTGTCCATATGCAGCATTCAGATGCTTCCGAACCGTACGAGTGAAATGCTACTACCTTTTCATGCTGGAACCACATTGCTTGCCTTACAGCCAATGGCACATTTTCTTGCAGTTCAGGAAGGCTCTCCTCCTAGAATACCCGATATGTCATTCCCTCCAGGCGATCAGGCAATAGGTATGCTCATTAACGTTTCACCCAAAATGCCTATACGTTGACACTAATATGCTGTTGGAACTTTACCAGCAATTAAACAGCTTCACGAGCGAACGATGTCTCTGCTCAAACTGTGACATCACGCCAACGTGTGTTACACCCTCTTACAAGCACAGCTCCCGAATGACACGTCCGAACACGATGAAACCACACGTGAGCGCGCTTGGGATGTAGAGGGCGCTGATTACAGAGCGGCGTTTTCCAAACTTACGGCGCTCACTGGCCAGACTACAATTCCGGGAACTTGTTGATAGTCCCTTGTATATCTTCAAAATTTTTTCTTTACCAAATTCTATATACAGTCGGGTGCAAAAAGGTTTAGACTTAAGTCGTAGTTGAGCAAGTGAATAACACATCCCAAGCGTATACCTGCTACCCTATTTTCATTTAGATGGGGCAGGTCCAGTCTAATCTGCCTGGACTCTCAGTAAAAGTACCTGATTTTGCAACCAATCAAGACCAGGTAAACTCAGTTCCTACGGAGCAAGTAAAAATCTTTTTGCACCCGACTGTAACTTTAACTCTTTTTCCAAAATAGAGTAATTGTTTTGAAGAGAACACTTAAAGAGAAATCAGACTGGGGAGCAGTTTGCTGCAAAAATCACTGGGCAAATCTTACTCGATGAGGATAATCAGCATTTTTCTGGGTTGTCATGCAGGATATGCGAAACAAGGCTACGGGCATTTCAATTGAGGAGTCAATAGCGCATTACTTGCTGCTGGCTTACTTTGAATTCGCAGCAGAATGTCTTCCCCAGCTTCAGGTGTTCGTCTGGTTCGTGGCCAGCTTGCATCATGCATTTGCTTTTGAAAGAGACCGTGATTCTCAAGCGTTAATGTAAACGCGTAAAAGAAAGATGGTGAACAAGTACTGATTAGCGAATCGTTATTAGTATAAACGGGCAGCTGCTCTTGCATATCTATGCAAGATGTATGTCAGTCATTTCAGAGTTGTATGATGTTCCTAGTGCAGTCGATACTTGTAATCAGAGGTCAAATTTAACATGAAGGTGCACAAAATACCTAATTTATCTTTTTTTTTAAAAAAAAATGAGCTAATTTAGCTATAAGAATAGGAGGCCTATTAAAAATTTCGGAAAGACTTTTTCCTGCTAAGAAATGAAGGTACGGAAACAAGAACGCATTTCTGACTGCAGTTCGTTGCAAAAAATGTTTCGTTTGATCAACTCTTATGTGCTCTGGAAGTTTAGTATAATACAAGGCTAGTTTTAGCATTTATTTTAATTAGATAATTAAATTTAATATGATAACATACTTTGTAATGTGATGCGAAGCAATTTTTTTTTTAATGTTTCCTTCATTTCAGCTTTCTATGCTCTTTTATTTCCTGATAAACTGGACGCAGCTTTCTCCATAGCAACCCTGTGGTACTCTATCGGCTTTCTAATTGGCAATTCTACGACTCCTTACACCTGCATGGACGTCAAACTCTATACATTAATTACTCTTGGAACTATAGCAGTAATTTGCTTTCTTATTTTGCAGTACTTAGTACACAAAAAGTATTTTACAACATCCGTTTCTGAATAAAACTTAAAAATTTGTTTTAAAAAATATTATTCGCAAAAAATATTTGTCTTAAAATTTTTGGTACAAACTATATAAAAATATTTGCGATATATTCTGATTACAAGCAGTAGTTTTTACAAATTGATTAATTGACTATCCGTTCTCAAACTTGATTACTTTGAAGCGAAGCGATACAGCTCCTCGTATGTATTAAAGGCTTAATTTATTTATTCAATATTTTCTATTATGTAAGTTTTTATATAACAGAAAATCATGACTTTGTAGGTATTGATTTTTAGCATAAAAAACATAATAAAACAATGTGTAAAACTGATGAGAGTCAACATGTGTTGTTAATTATGTAATTTTAAGAAATGTTTTATATCAGAAGTAGAAAATTTATGAAATATAGCTCATAAATGGTTGATAAGAAAATATTCCAGGGAAATTCTTCACAGAAGCTCAAAAAAACTTCTAGGACCAAAAAATCCATGGTCTCGGATTCACAGCGAACCGGCGAATAATGAAGTAAAAAAGTACAGATGGAAAGTACTTTAAATTTGATGAAAATAAATTTGCCCATTCGAATGTAAAAACTCACGCTGACTTCTTGTAGGTCCAAACGTGATTACTTTCCATCTGTACTTTCTTCTTTATGGAAAAATATTATTTCATCACTTAATCTCTATTTTCCATTATCAACTTAAGGATTATAATGATTGTTAAAGTATTAAAGCTACAACAAAAGCCACAGAAAAGCATAAACTTATGATTCACAATCAGTCAGTGCAAGTATACTGCACATTAAATCTAGTCTTCGATTAGGGCTCAACATATTGGTCATTTCAAACGAGACAGTTTCTAAGAAAACTTGCAGGCTTACAAGGGAGACGCACGGACATGTAATCACGGATTTGGTTTATATTTTCGGAGATCAATCTACAGCATTAATAGACCAGTCTGTCAGTATAGATTCACATTCGTTAAAGAGCTAACATTTCAAAAAATTGCAAAAACGCCTGCTCTCCTATAACTTATACATGTAATACCGTATTTTTGAATAGTTTTAAATTTGTTCTACAATGATTACACAGCATTAAATCTTTCACACAGGGCTGATGAAAGGGATGAAGCTAAGATATCACACTTCTGTTACGTGGGTGCTTCAAGTCCTTCTCAAAACAAAATCAATCACAAATATTACACGAATATCCAAATTCACTGTTTATGAATATTGAAGGAAATATGAATTCCGTGTCCCAAACTGTCGCATATATATCGCTCCGTACATAAATCGCATTTGATGAAGATGCTGCTAATGTTGACGGTTATGGCTCATCATAGACCTTCATGGGTTGGATTATATGTTATTTGCGTCCGGTGGAAGTTAATGGCGCATTCGTATCGGGCTATAGTTCACTTTGGCGGCGCCGCGACTCAACTTTCAGTCGTTCCTGCTGAGCTCGTAGACGTTCAGCATCGGACATCTGGGTCTTCATGGATTCCCAATCTCTCGATCTGTTTATCTATGACGTTTTCTATAATTTTACTGGTGTTTATTATGCATAAACTTAGAAATTCTGTAATTTTTGCAAAATTTCCACAATTCAAAGAACGATATCTTAGATAATATTAAATACTGAGGTTTAATTGTTAAGCTATTTTATAAAGCGAAAAAGATAAAACAAATGACACCTAAAATGTCGTGCTATCACAATGGAAGCCGGGGCTAGGCTAAATTAATCTCCGCGAAAGAGCAGATTTTCTGACTCAACTTTGTACTGCGATTGCATCAGCCGATGATGTCAGCACGAAGTCGGTCAAAATATAAAGCATGCTTTGTTTTATATACTATCGAATGCACTATCATTCATTTGTCTATCATTAATAGTTTTGACGTTATTAAGGTTTTCGTCATCAACACTTTTCGTGACATTCACGATTTAAGCGTGGCATCCCAGTATCGAAACGCAAGACGTACTCTACGTCAAAATTTCAATAATACAGGAATCGAACCCTGACCAGTAAATCTATAGGACCTGGCAGAAGGTATATTAATGTTGTAGATTGACCTCCTAAAATTTCAACCAAATCCGTGATTACATGTCCGTGTGCTCCCCTTTGTTAGAGAATTTTCGTGGAACTTTCGAGGAGTTTTTGTAAGCGTTTGTTTAGTGCCTCTTGGCTGAATAAAATCCAAAGCAGGCGCGAATGAACAGTCTTAGAATTGCTTGCTTTGTTTGAGGTTCCACGTTTAAATTCCTAACATATTCTTCAATTATTTCAAGGACTAGCATTACTCATATGCGTGCTCTTTTAATTATATGATTAAATATCTAAAAATATGAAAATCACAAACAAACAATAATTGACGAACTATTGTTGAATGAAAATGACAAAGCCAAAATCTTAACAAAAATTGGGTCGGTGAAGCAGTGATTATTGGGACTGTTCTTAACGTATTGTTGACTATCGTAACAACAATAAGTTTTCTTCACTAACTCAACTCTGGGTTAATATTTTTGACCTCACTCATAGGCTTTGAAAATATCCGTTAGATCTATTCAAACCTCTCATTGTTACAACAATCGGGAAATCAAACAGGAACATTAATAAAACAATGGGCTGCAGAGTTATTAATACAAATTAATTTAATTTTTACATTTAATTTTTTTTTCATTAAATAATATTTTAAAATTAATTTGATTTTTATTCAACCATCTAACATCGAGTTTATTTTTGATTTTTAAACCACCTCATATTAGATCCTGAATTTTTTTGTTTGCATATAAATAGAATGATTTTTTATGGAGATCAATACCAATATTCCTGATGCTGTGACTCCGTCATGGACAATCATAGACTCTTCTTTAAAGTAAAGTATTGATTCAAGAAATAGTTAGAATTATATATATATAGGTTCAATATTTTTTTTATATAATGGAAGCCCTAGTTCCAAATAAAGAGGAAGACATATTAGGAGTTGATTTGGATTAGTTTAACACTTGTGACGTTTCAAAATGATTATAAACGTAGGAGTTGTGATAAATATATATTAATTAGGATAAATAACACTCCTTTAATTAAATGAGACAAATAAATTAAAATAAATATAAGAAAAACAATGAAAAAGTCACCCAATTGATACAGTAAAAGTTGAAGGACGAAACATAAATGGAATGCAGGATTTGTGGAGAAACTCGGATGAAATATAGAGGAAACACAGAAGAAACGAAGATCTAGTGAAGAAATGTTACACGGACACAGGGAAGCACACAGTTACAGATGAAGAAGGTCTATGATGGAAGTTCGATGATTCGTAACACGTAGATGACTATAACGTTTTCGGGATTTTTTCCCGAATTGGAACAAAATCAAAATTATTAGTAAAGAAATAAATTATAAAAGAAGACTAATAAAAGAAACCATCAACATTATTTCGAATGAAAAATTTTTTTAGCCAAACCATCTATAAATTGTCTAGAAATCTTATGTGGATAATGCAGATGATAAACTTGAGAATAAAATGAAACTCTTTTTCCACAACGAAACAGGAAATGAACAAAAAGAAAAAGACCGAAAATAAAATGAAAAAATACAACCTGAGTCTGTAAGCGCTTTTCGAAAGCTTTGCTTTCATCATTCAGCAGCCAAGGAGCACCTCGAGAGAACTTGAGAGAACTGACTTGGAATAGAACATGCTGAGTATATATAACGGACAGAAGCCAATCAAGACAAAAAGATCCAACTGAATTTTATAGATTGGGTAAGTGCGTCGCCCATTTGATCAATGGTGATTCGTTAATAGGACCCCTATCTAAGTTGAGTAATAATTTTTCATCTGTTTTTTGAATGGCTAAGCTTTCGAAGGCGTCCAGAAGGTGTTTCTTGTTTATTGACTCAATAAGTTTTACATTGCTTAATAAAAATTCATGCCCGGTATCTAGCGAGTGTTTGGCTATGGATGACTGATTCCCTCTACCATATCTTGTGTGTCTCATGTGTTCTTCAAATCTTGTTTCAATATTTCGGCAAGTTTGTCCTTTATATCTCATGGGGCATTGGGAACATCTAGCTTCATATATTCCTGATTTCTGTAGTGGTGGAATCGGGTCTTTTGGATTGGGTAATAAATGCCTGGTAAACAGACTCAGGCTGTATTTTTTCATTTTATTTTCGGTCTTTTTCTTTTTGTTCATTTCCTGTTTCGTTGTGGAAAAAGAGTTTCATTTTATTCTCAAGTTTATCAAACCATCTATAGAAATTAATAATAAATGGAAATTACTACTAAAAATATAATATCACTTCCCTTGCACTCAACAATACTGATCACAACAATCAAAATAATCACACATTGTATTAGATTACATTGTTTTTATTTTTATTATTATATCTTACATTCATTCAAAAAACTTTAATACTGAAGATGGGAAAAAATCCCGAAAACTTTATAGTCATCTACGTGTTACGAATCATCGAACTTCCATCATAGACCTTCTTCATCTGTAACTGTGTGCCTCCCTGTGTCCGTGTAACATTTCTTCACTAGATCTTCGTTTCTTCTGTGTTTCCTCTATATTTCATCCGACTTTCTCCACAAATCCTGCATTCCATTTATGTTTCGTCCTTCAACTTTTACTGTATCAATTGGGTGACTTTTTCATTGTTTTTCTTATATTTATTTTAATTTATTTGTCTCATTTAATTAAAGGAGTGTTATTTATCCTAATTAATATATATTTCAAAATGATTGCCTAACTTCTTCAAAATTTGCAGGAATTTTATTTTCTTCATTTAATGGTTAGTTTTAAATATAAAAATATTTTATTTCTTGCGCAAGTAACTCGTTATGTCCTCCTGTGCAGTGATTCCAAGATGTGAAGTAAAGTGTCTCACGGTTAATATTGATCGAGTCCTGAAATAACATTGCTCTCTATTTTTGAAGAGGCATAAGCTTATTATTATTTTCACTTTTAACAGTTATCTTTTCACAGACACTAACATCCACAGAAAATTTGAACTGGGCTCAGGTCTTCATTGTTATCTTAAAAATACTGCTTATATGTGGTGATTCTGGCTATGAAGCGATAAACAGTGGTGTTCAGCTGTGCTCTGGCAGACACATAAGTCTTTTGAAACATCTTCCACAAAAGCATGACTGATAGATATTCTTCTTCGCAAGCCAGAAATTACGTAGATGGGTCCATTCCTTTGATCATTTATTGAAATTATTTTTAAAAAATATCTCAAATCCATTATTTAAAATGAGTAGCCAACATCATGACGGCTGGAGACTATTTATCATATAATTAATTTTTACCACCAATGAATATAAAATTAGGACTCTTGTTGCTCGTGACAATTACCAATAATATTAAAGTAATGTAATATTAATATAAATCCGGGTACTAAATTATTTCTCGCTCTAATTTGGCAATGATCTGAAAATAAAGTAATCAGATCTACCTGATCCTACATATCT
Source organism: Rhysida immarginata (assembly GCA_023313115.1). Taxonomy (NCBI): domain Eukaryota; kingdom Metazoa; phylum Arthropoda; class Chilopoda; order Scolopendromorpha; family Scolopendridae; genus Rhysida; species Rhysida immarginata. Next base: position 398,474 of record JAHWFO010020423.1, read on the forward strand.
TGTCTAAGTACACTCAACTCTTACACAATTGCATCCTCATTACGTGGTTTGGGACAATCTCTTTTATCCTTCTTAAGTCGTTAAATATGTTGGATCTTTATGTCGAATCCTTATAAATCTTCATAATACAGATTCCCCTGCTATCCAAACATAGAGCTTATATGGAACTTATAGGAACAATGGTGGTTCTACAGAAAATGCCGTAGTGGTAGATAGCGCACTTGTACTCAAGAACTGAAGTGCATTTTTTTTTTTTTTGCACTTTGGCATTTAAAACTTTTTCAAATGCAAAATTTCTCCAATTAAGTTTCTATAATTACAAATAATATACATGAATACCAATATTTTCATTATATAATTGAAGACCTGAATTGGAAAACATTATAAGTCCGAAAAACTAAATTTTGCAGGAGAGGAAAAAAACATTATTGCAGAAAAAGGTTTTGTTTATTGAGGTCATTTTTAGCAAGTATGTATGTCATGCTCACTTTTACATTGACTGAAAGTTTCAATAACATGACGGGTATACTTTAAGAAAAAAAAAGTATTAATAAGTAGTCATGGACTTGGATATTCTTCAATTCAAAGAAAAAAAGTAAATTATTGTAAATTGGAACAAGGGAAAAAGCTTGTTTATTGTAGTTTTTGGATACATGATAGCATAAATAATGGCACTGAACATAAGGATGACAACCCAAAATTTTTTGAAAACGAAGAAGACTATGAATGTTGTGCCAAAGATGCATGGACTTGGGATGTTAATCCATTCATTAAGAAAATTTAACTGTTTAAATAACTGATGAAAATAGGAAAGAAAATTCCACAACCTGGATTCGAACCAGGAACCTTCTGCTCATCGTGCAGACGTGCCAACCATTTGAGGTTTGGCGTGTAAAAATCCTCATAAGAACATCCAATAATTACTCTTTAATGAATATTACGCCAGTAGGAAAGATAGTCCCAGCCTACGAACTGGGTACTGCTCCAACCAGCCCTAAGGGCATACAGATAGCGTTAAAGCTTCCATGTCCGCAGTGGCGCAATTGGTTGCAAATTTGATCGAATTCCAACGAGTAGTTTCCCAGTTACGCAGTAAATATCGTAACACGTGCTCACATGTGAGCAATATCCACCACATGTAACTCGCAAACTACTCATTGGAATCCGATCAAATTTTAACGGTGTAACAGTTTTATGTACCCTATCATTTCCCCAAACATCATTGTCCTAGGTGTTATAGAACCTAAGTCATTAACTTGTTGATCTTAGTAACGGCATTTTTATATCTGTTCATATTTCGGTTATCGTTCAAATTCGGAACTGTCTTATGAAGGTTCCCCATTGCTATTTATTTTCATAGGAAAATACAGGGTGTTCCAAAATGATATTTACGATTTTGATCACGTATATTTCAGAAATGGAGATAGATAGAAAGGTTCGGTTCGCGGCATAATGTTCAGTCACACTTAAAGTTTTAGTAGCCCTTTAACAGAGTTCAATGTGTACGCCATCTGTAACACGCAAGATATCTAAGCGTTATTCCAGTTCCTCCCAGGTCTGGCCTAGCATGTCCTCATTAACGTTTGCAATTGCTGCTGTAATGCGGTGTATGGTAGAGAGTATCCTTCACAAATCCCCAAAGAAAAAAATTTAATGGGTTATGTCTGGAGACCTTGGAGGCTAGGAAAGAGGTTCTCCTCTGCCAATCCAGCGATCTGGAAATGTGTCGTCCAAAGCCTTCCTAACGATCAAGGTCCAATGAGGAGGGGCTTCAGGTTGCAGTTCTCGACCTGTGGAAATGTTTTGTTTTTTTAGAATTTTTTGGCGTCGACTACTAAGGTCATTTTGCGCCGTTTACACAAGTTATACCTGTACGCAGCCCGGGACAAACACAAACATCCATGCCCACGGTGGGATTTGAACCCACGGCCTGATGGACTCGAGAACTGGAAAGCCTACTCCCTAGCCCTCTCGGCCACCTGGCCGGCTCTGTGGAAAAGCAAACTGTTCCAACATGTCCAGATAAACAGTGGAGGTTACTGGCGCCTCTGCAAAGAAAAACAGTCCCACCATACGAGTCATGAAACAGACCAAACCACACGTTTACCTTTGGACTGTCGCGCGTAATTAAAAAAACAAACAAACAAAACTTTAAATGTGTGTGAACATTATGCCGCAAACCGCACCTTTCTACTTATCCCCATTTCTGAAATATACAAAGTTGTAAAGATCATTTTGGAACACCCTGTAATTACAGCGTTCCCAGTCCCAAAATATATCCCCTGACCAAATATACAAAATGGCATATAAAATTTAAAATATGCTGAAATGCTGAAAATAAGGGGAAGGTAAAGCGCGTTTTAAGCTGTAAAGTTTAGAGGATAGAGATTGATGTGCGCAAGATAACACACAAACAAAACTGCCAGTGGGTTTTTTTTCGGTAATAAGGGAAGACTTTCGTAAGAGTAAACAGAGAATTTTATTAAAACTGTTTAATTTTTGGTTTAGGAACGTGAATTATTGGGAGATCACGTTTTCCAAGCGGCACATTTTATAAATTGGAGTTGAACTTTAATTATCCCTACTTTCATTATTCAATCAAAATGAATTTTATTTCTATTAATATTTTATTTATTTTCATTTCAGAACTATAAGCGTGAAAATGCTTAACGACTTCAATGGAAGAGCCAGAAATACGAAAGGCGTCATTCTCAGACGCTGAACATGAGCCTCTGTCTACGTTTAATTCAGAATCTCACGTAGAGGTGGAAAGCCACCACTCGACATCGACAACAGATGAAAGCAAAAAAAGAGAGAGAAAGCAATTGTGCAGAAGCATTATATGCAATGCCCTTTCTTTAAACCTCGCCTTTTCCGTTATTAATTGTCTAATGAATTCCGTTACTTCTCTTTTGCCAGAGAACGATCTTGGAATCCTTTCCCTGACATTAATAAGCGCAGCTCAGTTAATAACCACCGTGTTTATCCTTCCTTTTCTGAACATCATGTTTGGCATGAAGAAGATTCTAATATTAGCAACTTTACTCTTAACATTGTACACCGCTGCATTTTTTTATCCCGTGCTTGGTTTGTTCATCCCTGTGTCTCTAGGCATGGGAATATCCCTCGCAATCTATATCACGAATAGCTTCGCCTACAATACTATTCTTGGATACTGGTACCATCAACTGAATGGAGGAAATCTTGAAATTATCCTCGCTTTATTTTCAGGAATCACAAATGCGTCTCTGGGAGGAGGTTCTGTTTGGGGAAATTTAATATATTATGCTGTTCTCAAACCAGATAAAACTGTTAATAGCACAAACAGTACAGATTTAAGTATTTGTGGTTTAAAATATTGTAATGAGGATCTTCAGCATCTTGGAGCAACTAAAGTTCCACCTGTTTGGCGAGTTTACAATCTCATCTACATATTCTTAGGAATACTGTGCGTGACGCTTCTTTTACAGTTTTTAATCGTTAATAGAAATGGGAAATCAGATATTTCTAATAATAATGTATGGGTAAAATGCTTTAATATTATAAAAAAAATTATGTTATTGTCCATAAACCCTCGAAATTTTCTTCTCATTGCTTTTACATTATTCATGGGAATAGAAGAACAGTTCATATACGCTGTATATACAAAAGTAAGTATGTTTTATATATACTCAAAGGCCAAAAGTCATGGGAGAACTGTTTGAAATTGAACACTGCTCTCAGCTATACAAGACGATTAGGGACTAACCCAAAATGGCATACTATGGTTGCGTCCATGTACACTTTATCTATTTGTATCCCTGTCGTTGTAATCATGGCAAAGCGACGAGAACTATCCGAGTTCGTACATGGCCTGTTATGGGTGCCTGCATAGGGCAAACAATTTCCGAGATTGTTCAGGAATTCAACATTTTGCATTCCACGGTGTCCTGTGTGTACAGGGAATATCTTCTGGAAGGTATTATCATCTTGGACAACGCAATGGCCGATCACGACGAATTGCGCAATAGAGTCTATGCCACGTCGAGTAACTGTCAGCTATCCCGTGACTTTTGGCACAGGTATTTTGATTTATATTTGGTATCTGCTTCTTATACTATGTGATCAAATGTTTAGGGACACCAGCATTTCTGCGTCGCAGGCTTCAGATAACAGGAATTACTAAGCGGTGGCAGCCCCTTTTGCTCTAATGACATCCTCCGAGGAAGTTTTTCCACCAGTTTTTGGTAATAAGAAACTAAATTACCCTCCATTCTTAACTCAGAGCACCGGTTAATCTAGCCACGGAAGATGGACGGCGTGATCTGGCTCCTAGTCGACGTTCCAATTAATCAATAGTTTTGAGATCGGGCAAGCCAATCCGTTTCTTCAACCCCGTTGTCTTGAAACCAGTCATGTACAGACTCTGCTTTATGGCAAGGAGCATTGTCATGTTGATACAGAAAAGGCCCATCCCTGAACTGTTGGAAATGCACAGTCCAAGATTCTTTTAACAGAAACAAGCTGGCCCAGTCCGAACCAAGAAAAAGAGCCCCATACGATGATGTCATCTCCTCCAAACTTCACAGTGGGCACCACACATTCAGGTAGGAAAAGTTCTCCAGGCATCCGCCAAACCCAACTTCGACCATCTGATTGCCAGAGAGTGTGCCGTAATTCATCAGTCTCCACTGTTCCATGCTCCAGTCTCTATGAGTTTTACACTACTCCAAACGCCGCCTGGAATTGTCGTCAGTGATGAAGGGCTTGTGAGCAGCAGCACAACCTGGAAATCCAGGGAATGGAGTTCCCGACGAATGGTGATTGTGCAAGCAATCATTTCAGCAGGAGATCGTGGACTGCACCGGGTCAAAGTGGTAGCACTCAACGATCGGTCTGTCATTTTCTTGGTCTGCCAGTTCGTGGTTGCATTGTTGTTGCTCCCTGGGTCTTCCCCTTCGTAATCACATTGCGGGGCATTTGTAGAATGGTGGAAATCTCACGGATTTTGAGATTGCATAAATATCATCCGATGATGGTTCTACGTTGGAAGTCGCTGAGCTCTTTAGAACAACCCATATCTTAATAATACGAAGCAGATATGTGTCTGATGCTATTTAAATAATTTACATGTCATTGTCAAACGATTTAAGAGTGGTGTTACCGCACATTCCATGATTTACGAGTGGTGTCCCTGAACTTTTGATCGCATAATGTACATACTCGTAGATTTAAAACTTTATCACTTTTCAAATTTTTAAAATATTTTTTTTAAATCCATGTCGTTTTAGGCATATATAAACTGTACCCTCGGAATCGAATATATCGGATACGTAATGTTTAATTACGGAGCTGCTCAGGTTATTGTTTCCTTATCAGAATGGCTACTAGAAAAGCTCATTAAAAGACCAGGGGTGATATTGACCTCATCACTTATATTCCTGACACTCTACGTTATACTCCTTATAGTTCCTGCATCACAATTTACCCTTACGACTTATTGTATCTTTACCTTCTTCTACGGAACAGCCGATTCGCTGTTTGTCACAGCAGTATGCTGTAAGTTTCATATAAGTTTTTATATAATAATTAAAATGATATATTGTATATTAACAAAAATCTTAATCCAAGATAAGATAGCATAAACACATTTAATTACCAAGGGTACATGTTCGTGTAATTCTCTTGTCAGTAGATTTTCCGTTTAACTTACAGCGGGTCTTACATCGAAATTTTGCAAAAATTCGCTAAAACCCACTGAATATGTCCTTAAGTGAAGTCGCGTAAAACGAGGACTACTTGTATCGATATTTTTAAAATCGAAACCGACTCATCCCTATTCATGTAGTCTGATGAATAAGATTCACGTTGATTTGTGCCGACGGTAGGCAGTGTGTTTGGCGAGAGCCCCACGTAGCAATAGATCCAGCATGTCAACTCAAGATTCTGTTGGTGGTTACATAGTATGGAGTTTCTTCCACAAATATAGAATAGATCTCCTGATGTTTTGGGAAGGTCGGGCGCGTTCCACGGTCTACGTGAATATTGTTGTCATCAAAACCTGCATTATCCTGTCTTTTGTTTTACAGTGCATGTGATGACTTCCTGATAGACCGAAGCTGACTTCTGTCAATTAACCTGGCCGCTCCAGAGCCCACATCTCAACCCCATGGAGAAAGCTTGGAACATGTTGGAACGGCAAGTCCGACAGCAAGCTTTTTTTCCCAATAAATCTCGAGAACTAAGGCAATGCCCAATCTTTTATTAATCATAAGTGCTTCAACACCTTATTGATTCTATGCCAACCATATATGGAGGGTTGATTCAGATAAAATGAGACGACTTTAAACGCCGCGTATGACCTTGACGGAATGTGATTTGCATGACTCGTCCACTATTCATGGGGATAAGCTTTGTATACACTTGTTGCTGTTATTTGGGACATTTCGTGCTGAAACATGGCTTCCAAAATCACAGCTTTTTGGGAAGGGTATATGTTTGGCCTTTCCGACGCTAACTTCAGTCTTTCGTGCATTGTGGAATTATGCAAACGAAATGGTATTGTGGTATCCAAAGCTACTGCGGGTCGAATAATCCAAAAGAACAAATTGCGACCATCTAATGAACGTGGACGAGCAGAGAAGCAGACCAGAAACAAGCCCCTATCCAACACGCCCAGCTCAGGTGGTGCGAGAAATCCGGTCTGAAGTGCTGAAAGAAAATCCCCACACACAGAGAAGTCTAGCCCAAAGGAAAGGTATTTCACAGGCAACAGTCTCCAGAATAATTCATGACAATCTTGGGCTGGAGCAACGTCATAAAGCGCGCGGTCACAGACTGTCGGCCAGGCACGTGCAAAAACGATTCACCAACGCCAGAAAACTGTATGAACACCATCTTGCAGGTGACCGATGGAAGTGGGTTGTCTCCTTGGATGAAGCTTGGGTGTATCTCGAAGACACCAACAAACCCAGGGCAATTTACTATCGCGAAAGAGGGGGCAAGGCCAGGTCCGATTTTGTCCGAAGGTGCAAGGAAAAGTTTTCAAAGGGCTTCATGGTGGTTGCCGGATATTGCTCACGTCGACTGCTCACGATTCGTCGAGTTCCTGGAAACTGTAAAATTAGTGCAGCTTACTTCCAGAGTAATGTAATGGACCACATATATTGGCAGGATATCCCATGTCTGTACCGTGCTGAGCAATCAAAAGTTTGGATCCACATGGACAAGGCATCAAGCCACACTGCTAAGTCATCTGTGACTTACTACAGGAAGATGGAACAGGAGACGGGCATACGAGTTATTCCCTTTTCTCATGTGCCTGTAAAATCTCCTGACGCATCACTGATGGATTTCTGTGGTTTTGGTCTCCTGAAACGACGGCTCGGAAGTCGCCGACCAAGAACCGTTGATGGGCTATGAAAAGTGTGTCAGCAGGTGTGGAACGAACTTCCCATGGAGTCCCTCAAACCCAGCCTACTTCAGTGGAAATTACGGTGCCGGGCGATAGTCCAACAACGTGGTTCTCACATCGAACACAACCGATGGTGGCGCCATGGTATTACACCATCATAACAGAACTGCAAAGTCGTCTCATTTTGTCTGAATCAACCCTCCGTACATAATTTAATTCGAGCCAAATGGG
>JAHWFO010020423.1:406197-435144 GCA_023313115.1 Rhysida immarginata
GGGGACTCGATTTTCATGAGAGGTTGATCGCCTACGATTCAATTCTAAGATTTCCTGTTTGTAGAAGAGTTCCAGGCACTTGTCTATTTGTATAGTACAGAATGAATTGTCACTGCTCTTTGTCTAAAAATCTTGCAGTCTTCTAAAACTTGCAAGCATATCCAGGTTTTAAGCTTTTCTAAGTTAATTTTTCTGGAGTAAATTAAACCTGGAGAGAAATTTTATTATATTGGTGCAGTTATCAAATAAGGTATACTATTAAAATAATTATAATGAAAGTATTAGAAATTAATCGAAGTTTAACTGACAATTGAGTTGAATATTTCAGTTAGCTTAGCTATTAACTTTGAATAGTCGATTTAATACGCAGTCAATGACAAATGGATACAATGTTTGAATATTTTTGTTTATTTTTTAGCTTTCTACGGCTTTCTGTTTCCCGATGAATTGGAAGAGGCCTACTCCTTAGCAACCATGTGGTACGCCATTGGAACTCTAATTGTCAATTCTACGAGTCCTTATACTTGCGTAAATACAAAAATTTACACACTTATTTTCTTCGGAACTGTCGGCTTCTCATGCTATGTGCTTTTGGAATATTTGGTTTATAAAAAATATGTCAAGTAAATGTGTTCTTTTCTTTCAACAACTATTTGAAAAAACAGCTTGTTCCGAGAGTAGCATCGTATTCATGCTATGAAAACTCTAAAATATTCACAGTTTGCATTAAATACTGAAAAAAACATCTTAATTACATTTATAGCATGTATAATGTATTGCTTTAGTAAAATCCAGGCGTCAATGAATAATTAAGATTACTATGATGCAAAGTTTTATACTAATAAAAATCTTGGTTTTTCGGGTTGTAGGAAAGTCATGACATATTTTTCAGTTTTATTATTATTATTTTTTTTTTTTGCAAAAATCCGTCATGACTTTCCCGACAACCCAACATACCCTATGTGATGAAAATTTTAGGGACACCAGCATTTCTAAGTCGCAGGTTTAGAAATTAGTAAGCTGGTGCACCCCTTTTTGCTCTAATGACAGCTCCTACCCTCCGAGGAAGATTTGTACAGACTTTGCTTTATGGCAAAAAGCATTGTCATGTTGATACAGAAAAGACCCATCACCGAATTATTCGCACAAGGTTGGCAGTGCACAGTTGTCCAAGATGTCGGGATAAGCAACAGCATTCATCGTTCCTTTAGCAGAAACAAGCTGGCCCAGTTCAAACCATGAAAAAGAGCCCATACCATGACACCACCTCCTCCAAGTACACTGGGATAGTTAACTTTCTCCAGGCATCCGCCAAACCCAACTTCGTCCATCTGACTGCTAAAGTGTTTCCACTGTTCCATGCCCCAGTTTCTGCGAGTTTTATACCACTCCAAACGTCGCCTGGAATTTTTGTTAGAGATGAAGGGCTTGTGAGCAACAGCATGACCGTTGAAAGCCAGGGAATAAAGTTCTCGACGATTGGTAATTATGCTAGCAACACAGGAAGCAGAATTTCTGAACTCTGTAGTAATCATTTCAGCAGAAAACCTTAGATTGCTGCGGGTCACACGTGCAGGCACTAGACGATCTCTTTCTGTCAATTTCTTGGGTCTTCCATTTCGCATTCACATTGCTTATAGTTGCACAATGGGGTATTTGTAGAATGGTGGATATCTCAGACTAAATTGTTGCACAAGTGGGATCCTATGATGGTTCCACGTTGGAAGTCGCTGAGCTCTTTTGAACGACCCATGTCTTAATAATACGAAGCAGATATGTGTCCGAAACAGATAAATTGTATGATGCTATTTAAATAATTTACATGTCATTCTCATGTGACATTTGGCACATTCCATGATTTATGAGAGGCATCCCTAAACCTTTGATCACTTAAGTGTATTTTCATGTACTAAAACATTTCTGGTTTCAATAAGTGAGTTCATTAATGAGAAACTAATAAGAAAAAAATTATTCTCACGGTTGTATAGTTAACTGTGGGAACATCCAGTTTTTTTATATTGTTTGGTTTCTCTCTACCCTTCATCTAGAATTTATCAAATATAGTCTACATCAGTAAATATTAAAATGTAGCTTCGAGAAAATTTTTAAATGGTTTCGAAGTCCTCATTCCTCTTGTCCGTGTATTAGAATGAAGTAATTCAGTAATGAACTGTCATTCTTTTGCTAGTGATTAGCAAGAAGATATTTATAAAATATACTAATAAAATAAGTAATTTACAAATAACAAAATTTTCTAATCTTTTAGAAACTAACTGTATAGCTCGGTATTCAATTGACATAAATGGCTTGAGAAAACCAATGAATGAACATTTCGTAATGTTTATAAAGCTAGTTTTAGTTTTGTACTTTTTTCCCAATTATGGAAATTTTAACATTAAATGTAAAAATTATTAACGTATAACCGTTTGAAAAAATATTTAGCATATGTGCATTTGTTAAGTTTCATTTTTTAAGCGCCTATCAAGGATATTTTCAATCTGTATCTCATGGCACACTTGATCCTACATGGTCTTAAAAATGATTGACGGTTTTTAAAATGAAATAGCAGGCATACGGTGACAGTTAAAATTAATCTTGCAAGAGATTAATGTGTGAAATCAGGAATTTGTCTTGTTACGTGTCCTTGTGTTTTGCAAACTGATCTTTCGGACTGCGCATAATGACATTCTTAACGGTCTAGACATTTGCTGCCGTCATGGCCGACGCTGACATCCGACGATGCCCGCCAACTCATCTGCATACAACTGGTTCGTGCAAATTTCTCGTATAAGTGTTTTATTGCAATCGGAAACATCACCCACCGGTGAGAAAAAAAATCAAGATCGCGAAAGTGCTGGTAAGATACAACGATGTTTGGGAAACAGGTGTGAAGGTGGCTTCGCAATCAGCTGAACGAATTTCTTTGACACGGATACATAGAAACTGGCTACACCTTAATTTTCCCTCGTACGATTAAAAATATACTTTTTAAGATTTAATTGACACAAATAACTTATTTGTATTGAAAAAGATTATTAAATGCTTAAACTTTTATATTTCTATTAAAAATTTTGCGGCAAATTTAACATTTTCTGCTCAGTTTCTTCTTGCGTTTTGCACTTGTCGAGTTTTTTATGAAATTACAGTTTAACAAATGACTGATCAGTTTCATTGATCTTTCGTTTTTAGAGTACGAGGGAGGATCGAAAAGTAACGCAATTTTTTGTGGAAAGATTTTTAATAAGCAAAAATGAAAATGCACAAGAAAGCTGCAGGTTTTTATCACGGTCTTTTAATCCCCTGGTCTGTTCGTTGAAGACAGTTGACCGCAAAGGCACTTATTCCTCTAAGGAGTATTGCGCTAATATTGGCCTAAATTGTAAAAAACTAAATAGGTGGTCTTTATCAAATATTTTTAAAAACTAATAAAATGTTGGTTTGCAAGAAATGTCCTGAAGATGCCTTACTTCGTATTGTAAAAATTTATTTAAAGACCCATATATTTAAAAAAAACTGAATTTATTTTTTCTGTTTTCATTTAATAAATCTCGTTTAACGTATTTGAAAGATCCATTTTTTTAATGCAGTCAAGCAACGAATAATTAATTACACTGATCAACACAAATTGTTGCAGACTTAAAGTTTTTCTGTAGTATTTTGGTGTGCTAAATACGAATATAACCATTAAAAATGTTTATTGCCTCTCGTTTTGAAGATATTTCATATAGTTCATTTACTACGTTTCAACATATTTATCCAGTAGAACTGCAACTTTGACAAATGTAAGTCTTCTAGACTTATTTGAGTGTGCTGATTTCAAATCTGAACTCCAAATTTCTCTATCAGGTCAGGATGTTAAGTTTCAGTTGTGTCAGTAACAGTCTCAATGTCAAATTTAAACAATGGCTACCAATAAAATTAAAACTGACACTCGAGATCCTGACGTGATAGGGAAATTTGGATTCAGATTTGGAATCGGCACACTAAAATTAGTCTAGAACGCCTATATTTTCTCCAATAGCAAAAATGTTGACCAGTGCTATTGGCATGCATTTCCTTATGTAACAATTGTTTTTGCAGATTACAAAAAACTAGAGCCAATTTTGCATTTTGACAGTCATATTCGCGTTCAGCACATAAATATTGATAAAAAATGACTTAATTTTGGTAACATGACTTTGTAAAAATTTGTTGACCAGTGTTATATTTACTAGAATGAGAGTCAAAAAATGAAGTTTGAGAATATTTAAATTTTAAATAAGACTTAATGTTATTAATATTGCCATAATTTAATTGTAAAAAGACGGAAGCAAATGTTCTCAAAAATTAGATACAAATAAGCCTGCAGAATTACGACGATTACATGTTCCAAAGGCTTTATTACTTTAAGGGGATATCAAAAAAAAATTGCAGTATTAAAATAATAATTCCAATTGTTTTAAAAATTTACTTGTTACGTTGTTCGTGGAATAGAAAGTGTAAAACAAAAACTAAAAATGACCTCGACCAACATATAAAGCTAATGCTATAACTGACCTTTAATTCAAGCTACTACAAAATATCAATAAATTTCCCATTATACAAAGTGCGTAGATATAAAAGGCTTAACTACTTCTATCCTATTTAAAGTTAACATTTATTCTATATGGAAACTAAAGGGCTTCTTGTGTGATACTTCAAGAAACCGCAAAATGAAGCATCCTAACAAAGATTTTTTTCTAATCTTACAGCTATATTTTATAGTTTTCTATAGAATAATTAAAGTTATTCATTACCCTTGTATGTATATGCATTGTCTTCAAGTATAAGATAATAAACGGCTAATTTATATGCAATTTTACGATATTTTTTTACATCTCAATTGGCGAAAGTGTTGCGATCAGTTTGATTCTATAGTTAACCTCCTGTTCAAGTCATAGTTTTAAACTCACTGTTTTACAAAGATGATCAAACGCGTCGTGACTTTCCGTTTCATTAAGCTGGATAAGAAACTGCAAAAGACTTAACATGCAGAATGTAAAATATAAAATTGCTCATAACATTAACCGCTCTTATCTTAAATTTGAAAAAAAAGTACTTAAAACTTTATTCTAATAAATCGATGGCATACGTTAAAATTGTTTTTTAAATTCGTTAAAGTTAACCGGCTTCTCTCTTCGTGCCTGCTGTTGTTGTCGAGACAGTTGAAGCTCTTTCTACAGTGTGCCAAAATTTGGCTTGTCACAATATTCCATCTTGGGTTTGTATTTAACAGCCATTTGAATTAACGTTTATGTCACAATGATTACATGGTTCTTTACCATAGTGCAGCCTTTCATGCTTGCATCTATTAAGGTGGTAACCAAAAGCTTTGTTGCAATATCTGCAAGAGAAAAGCGAGTTCTTTTGGGTTCTCTCATTTATATCATTCTTAACAGAATGGAAGTCGTTCCGTTGTTCTTGCAGTGCCCAACAGTGTCGTTCATGGGGCAAGCGAGTTTCCTGCATTTTTCTTTTTTGCATTTCCATAAACCTTCGTAAATTTAAAACTTTTTGACAAAATATGCACGGAATGTTCGCTTTATTCATCTGAATGTTTCTGCGATTGGCTCTAGTTAACTCAGCAGAATGGAATCTAGCGCAGTTATTAGAGTTAAAGTTCTGCTTATGCTGCTTAGACTTGCATCCTTGTATACCGGCAGTATCGTGAGTTTCTTCTTTCATTAATTCAGCAACTTCTGTTGCCTCTTCAAAAACATTTTCTTGTTCCTTGTTGTTTTTGTTGCTGCAATTCTTGCGAGAGTTAATTTTTTTACGATCTGCAGAAATAAAACTTTTACAACAAAATTCACAGGAAACCATCTGCTTAAGTATTTTTATACTTTTATTTTTCTTTATATTGCCTGTTTTCGTCAGTCGCCTAAAGCAACCTACTTTATTAACTTGCAACATATATATTTGATTGGTCTCTGCTTCCTTTATCCTAATACAATCTTCAAGTGAATCGAAGATTCTAGCAACACCAAATTGATTGGCATCGCAGTTTTTACGACTTTTATCAAAGTCCCAATATTGTGTTTCTTCGCACTTCTCTAACTGGAGATCTTCTGTAGCAATCTTCTCGTTCTCGTATGGGTCTGTACAGATAAGCTTACATCCCAAACATGTATTTAGTATGTCATCAAGAATAAGAGCATCCGTAACCTTGCTTGTTGCATTGCAAGGAATATTTTGAATGCTTCGTTTCATGGCAGCTTTAAGACTATCCCCGTCTGAAACTTAACAGTAATTTCCCAGGAAATCTATAGAAAAAAGAAGTTTTAGGAATTATATAGATTCTCTAATAATTTAAGTTCTAATCTAAATAAAAGTTATCAAATTTCATTTATGATACACTGCCGACCAATGGATTAGAAACATCGGTTGAATGACAACATGCGCGCTGTTAGACATCCATTCTACAAGGTGCTACAGTGTATTCAGGTCAAGTGATGCCCATGCATTCATCAAAGACCTTCAGCCGCAGTAAAGTTGACGGATGCGTCTCTCCAACAAATCCCAAACATACTCTATGTTAAGATCCGGATTCTCTAGAGACCAGGGTAGATGGTATTCGAGAACTTATAACTCTTGCACCATGAACCGCGTTGCATTTTCACCTATGAAGAATCCGTCGCAAGAAGGGGAAAAAGTGCATCATCGCAGGATGGACTTGATCGGCTATCACTCGACTTTCAAGGAATATCAGGGGAGCACATACTGTAATAAAAGATACAATGTTATGCACACCAGAATCGCTGAAATAAGGCTTTCGCATAGGCTCTCGGCTCGCCATCCCTGCTCTCTTCAATTCCCTGCTCTCTTCATTGAAATCTTCCGTCATACACAAGCCATCTGAGACACCGTCAATTATGTTTCTGCACGACTGCTTCCGAGATACCACTCAGCTGTGTTGTCTTACAATTGTTAGCTATCGTGGCACCTGATAGTTCCCACAATAACGCCTTTTTTGAATTCGAGCAAGTTTTTCGTTTCCAAATCTTCTACTGACACTGATGTCAGAGACTCCGTGGGCAATTCTCGTGAACCAGATAATTTTGCATGCTCTGTACTTACGGCGCGTAGCATTAACATTTTATGACATTTTCTAATTCATTGGCCAGGTAGTGTAATAGTGCCTAATTCAATCTATGTTATCTCCTTCGCATCTCAGAAGTCTCAAAATTTAACAACGGTTCGCGTAATCATTATGTCGACGGTTCGCGTAAAATTTAAACTTCAATAGCAATCAAACTAATTAGTAAATAAAATAATTTTATGATAAATTTACTTAATTGCTGCACATAGAAGTATAAAACTGTCAAAACAATTGTCGTAAATTGTTCTCGCATTTAACAAACAATTAATTTTTGAGTATTATATAAAAATGTAAACAGTTATCAAAAATAATATAAAACACAGGGTATCTTACATAAGTGATCCAATAGCCAACTTCTGATAAGAGTACTTTCAATGGAAGAATTATTGTACTTTTATGGGAGTGGTTTTTTAATGTGTATTCCATTTCCAAAAAACCGGCACCATTTTCGAATATAAAATTAACTTTGAGATGTGCAATGGAAACCTATTTTTAATGATATCAGATTGTACACATTTGAGAAATGTTTTATTCTTGGAGTTTTTTTTAATTGAACTGACCGTTTAGGAGATAGAGATAGTGAAAGTTTGGCGTGTTTCCACGGAGAACTACAGGCTTCATTTTCACGAATACTAGTCACACTGAAGTGAAATAGTCAACTATCAAACCAACCATTTACTTTTTTTTTTATAGACGCACCGTCAAACTTTGTTTTCGTTTAAATTGATGAACAATGTTGGGTTTTTGTTTTTTTTTGCCTTTTCTTTATATCCAAACACACCATACTTTCAGTGCCTCTATCTCCTAAACGGTTGGATCAATTGAAAAAACACCAAGAATAAACATTTCCCAAATGTTGTGTACAATCTGAAAATATTAAAAATATGGGGTTTCCATTGCACATTTCAGAGTTAGCTTCCATATTCAAAATTGCGTCTTTTTTTTTGAAATGGAATACACGTAAAAACCCCTCACATAAACGTACATGTACTGTACAATAATTCTTCCATTGAAAATATTCTGTCAGATTTGTATTTTAGAAGTTGACTATTAGTTCACTTTAGACGATCCGCCCTGTATAAAAATCTGAACTGTTATCAAAAAGTATAATATGAAAATTTATAATCAAACATTCAATTCTTTACAATAGAAAATGCAGATCATATTTGAAAATTTAAGAGAGTATTTAAGATTAACCATGATTTTTCTTAGTGTACGCTAATTTTCTGAAATGCGCAATATGGAGATTATAAATAACAGCACTGAAGAATTCCAAAATATAATAAATTTTCTTAAGTTAAATTAGCGAGTTCTGAAATGAATATTCGCTAATTCATGATATAGTGAGAAACTATTAAACAGAGTATTTTTTTTTTTATCTCGATCAAACTCGAGGCATAATTTACCTTACAACATGCCAGGAAGACAACAAGATGACAAATGCTACATTCGAATTAGACGACAATAAGAATGCATAAAACACTGTATACACATAATGTAAACAAAGGTCGTATGTAACGAGATTTGAAATTGTTTTAAAAGTGTCTACAACAAATATCAGATAATTTACGGAAATTATTATTTATTTTTTAAAATGTATGATACTTCTAAATTTTTATAAAACAATTTTTAATTCGCTTAGTTTAAATAAACTTGCCTATGCAAGTGAAATATTGTTTACAGATATGGATACTTCAAACTTGTAGAATAAATCAATATAAATAATTTCATAAATTTTAATATCTTCAACTCTTAATCCTTTTTTGTTTCATCATTTTTATTCTGAAGTTCTCCCTAATTATTGTTAACTAATATTTCTGTTTTTTATATATTCTTTTATTTTTGTCATTCCTCTTTATTTTTTTTAAGCGTAGAAGTATTTTTCTACGAACTTTGTTTTATCTTAGTACTGCGTATAAATTTGACATCCGACACAAGCTACCATTAGTTTTAATTCTACTAATCACATATTTCACCATTTTAATCATATTTAGTAACCTTAATTTTTGACTATGGCTGTGGGGGGCAAGATTGAACACTCTAGCCTATGTAATTAGAAACTTGCAATTACAATTAGAACTTAAGAAGTTAATAAACACTTAACTTTCTAAAAGAAAAAAATGTAATCATGATATTTCTATATTAGATATTTCTTAAAATTTCTCTTAAAAATTTAAACATTCACACTGCAATAAGCTGTAGTTTGCAGCTTCTTAAATATTTCATTATTTGAATTTTCGGAATATATGTTCCTAGAAATTTCATTATATTACCATAAATTTTAAATTTAAACAGAACTTTTAAATTTTGAAATATTTTATTGAATACTCTAGAAAGGTAGAAGACATGCATAGAAATTAAAAGCGATTCCATCCGCTAAAAATCTATCCTTCAGCATCACAAGGGCGGGAAATCGCTTAAGGCAAGACCTTAAACCAAACGTAGGCAATAAACTTTTACTTTGTTTATTATCAGAAAAATATTTAATCTTGAAAATAAATTAACTCGATACACTGAAAACAAAAGAGGAGGAAATGTAGCATTGTCTGCATTTTCGCAGCAAGGGGGATGTTTTTGCCTTCTTAGGTTATAATAAGAACCATTCCTTTCCATAGCAAGCCATTGATGTTTCTCTCTCTCTCTCTCGTTGATTAGCATATTTCTTAATAAAGGCTGAAAATAACAGGACTAACTGTGAAGTTTGTAATCGTTATTCTTAATGCTTCTTAATGATTTTGGTATAAATAAGCTAATTTTGAACTTTGTAGTCTGAGACAATGTCAATCTTTGAAATAATATTCATGTTTTAGGGAAAACCCTATATAATTATTAGTGTCTCTATTATTATTTATATTGGGCTGATGCTTAAGTTCGCCCCGTTTTGTTTAGCATGGCAAAGCGAAAAAACGGATGAACTTATGCATCAACCCAATAACTTTAAATACCATAAGGAAAACAAGTAAGTGCTTATTTGCGATTTTCAAATGAATTTACTATTCATTACCATTCCCCAAGGAATCCCGGTTGAGAAACGCTGGTTGAGAAAGTAAATTGTCTCGACTAAAAATTTCCCTTTCTCTTTTCACACGCAAGATATTTTTTTTTCCAGACACCATTCTCTTATTAAATAAAACATTCAGTCAATTCGTATGAGAAAATAAAATAAGACAGGTATATCAAGTATAAAATAAAAAATATTTATTAATATTTAACAGTTGTTTTATAAATTACAACGCTGATTAACTTATCTCGGACATTTTATCGTTTATTATACATATTACATAGGCCTTAAAATATTAAATGTTTAATCGTTTACAAATGAACTTTGTAATGAGTGCCGGCACCGTAGGCGAGACCGGCGTGGAGGGCTGGTGCGGCGTAGGAAACACCGTGAGCAAGAGCTGGGGCAGCGTAGGAAACACCGTGAGCAAGAGCTGGGGCGGCGTAGGAGACACCGTGAGCAAGAGCTGGTGCAGCGTAGGAGACACCGTGAGCAAGAGCTGGGGCGGCGTAGGAGACACCGTGGGCAACGGCGGCGGGAGCAGCGTAGGCAGCAGCAACGGCTGGGGCGGCAGCTACGGCAGCAGGGGCGGCGTAGGTGGCAACAGCTGGAGCAGCAACAACAGCAGCACCATGGGGACGGATGGAGTAGTTAGGTCCGTTGACGTAGAGACCGTTCTCACTGCCGGTGATGACTTGACGGTTGCCGAAAGCGTCAGCGACGTAGTCAGTGCGTCTTTCGTATCCGTTGGGGTCCAATTGGCTGTTGGATCCAACGACGGCGCCGTTGAAGTTCTGTTCGTGGGAGGCTTTGTGGTCTCCGGTGAGGGAGTCGCTTACAGCGTAGCCAGATACAGAGTTGCCGAATCCCTATTACAAAATAATAATAGCATTGTATAAAACACTGCAACGATCAATATTTAAATTTAGAAAAATTGCACCAACTTATTCTTACATCTTGAGCACGGTAGCTTTCACGGGAGTTGACACCGCTGGCAACAGCGACTGCGGGGGCAGACACTACAGCAGGTGCAGCGTAGCTGACGGCAGCTGCGGGTGCAGCGTAGCCGACGGCAGCTGCAGGTGCAGCAATACCGCCAAGGTATCCTGGTGCGGCAGAAGCCAACACAACAGAGCACAAAAGAGCGACAACCTATACCAAAGAAAGACAATGCATTAAAAACCATTCACTGTTCTTCAATCCCTAGTTCATAACTAAAGAAATTAAAAGCTTGCAATCGTTTTTTGATTTTTACCTGGATCATTGTGGATTTGGATTTGGTAGTTCCTTGTGTGGAGCTATTGAGTGAGTGCGATACTCAGGCTCAGTCTGCCTCGACTTTTATACTCGCGAAAGGGAGTCAATGTCTTAAAGAGAACTAGAATTCCCATGGTCAGCCGCTGCTCTGGCCAATGGACGTCGTCCTTGGCGTCCGACCAATGTCACCCACGAGTTGCAGCTCTGGAGCCGAATGGAATTCATAGGAATAACGGAAAAGGATTCGCTTCGGGAAACCTTGTTAATTAAAACTATCGATTTTGTAGATAATAAGCAGGAACAAGATTAAGTTTTCATTATGTATCTCACGGTCCTTAAATTCAACAGCTGAATCATAATGGAAAAATATTTCAATTGAAATGTGGTCATCTGAAATATTCTGAATTAATTTCCCTTATTTTAATAATTATGAAAATTTTAATATACTTTTTTATATTTACAAAATCTTAAAAATCTTTTAAAAATTTTATTCACAGGACTCTAGTAAAAAATTATGAATCAAGCATCCCGTCAGTAATAAATGTACAAAAATATCACTGAAGATCAGTAACAAGAATCATTACTGATGTTTGTGTTATTAAAAGCAACATCAGCTTTATTATTTGTTTCAACCCTGTAAAAACTTATTCTTCATTCATTTATTCTGGATAGCTTCACTTCATTGAAGAACAAAATCAGACGATCTAATTCACCGTTAAACAGATTAATAACAATTAACTGTTATATAAGCTTTATTCAACCTGCTAATTAGAAATCTGAAACTAAAATTTTTAATTGTATGTTAATCGTTTATTGTATGCAAAACAAATGCTTCTTATCAGAAAACCCAAACAAATTTTATAAAGATGGGTTCAGTATTCAGAGAAATTATACAGAATCAAAAAGTAACCTTAATATTACCATATTAAGATTACATTTGATTCTTCCACGGATTACGTGCAAGTGCTTAGAAATTAGTTCCGCTTTTACTATCTGCAATCGGTATTAAGATTTAAATTCATAAAAATTCATTTATATTGATTTTTTACTATTTTATTTTTATTCTTTAGCTCTATTAATCCACCTACGCGGAAGGGTTCGAAAAGACAGGTAACCAACGATAAAAAAATTCCAACCACCACTTTCAATTTTTAATAAACACGTTTCCTCGATAATTTTTTTATACAGAAATCGATAAACTTTTTAAAAACCAAATAAAGATCATTTCAGGTTTTTGATCACGTGATCGACATTTCAATGACGGGATCATAAAAAATGGACCAACGCCCAGGTCATTTCCGTTCTCCTTGAATCGAATCCGTTTTGTGCAAATGATCCATCGACCACAGTCGGTGATAGATATTATCTCAGGAGGTGACAAAGAGAGAAAGAGAGAGAGAGAGAAAATTACAGCAGTACAATAATTTCAATTGCGAATCAAACCTGATTTTCAGTTCTTGGGTTCACAGAGTTAAAAACTTTAGTGGAAAGAGCAAAGATTATAACTGATGGAGAGAGTTGGTCAGTAATTGTTAAGAAAAAACACTAATAAAACGAAATGAAGTGCCAGGAGACCTTCAATTACATCCGTCAAATACCTGAAGAAGGTCGTAGGGGTGTTCGACATATTTTACTGACGAAAGTCGTTCTAATAATTCGTCTTGCCCCATTTTGAAAGCCTACGGCTATTTAAACGTTAATTTCTGGTCTGTCGTTATTAATATATATGTCTATCGATGACAACATATTTATAGAAATTTTTTATCACGTCTGCTTGTTTGTAAAATGAGAAAAATGCTTTTATCAACTTCGCATTCTAATAACAATTGTTGCCACAAAAAGAAGCCATATATGTTGGCCCACAAATAAGAAAAATTTTAAAGGATGGCAAATTTGAACACTATTTATTGGACTACCACTCACTAAGAGTGAAGGCCTATGTGTTCGTTTCCCAAACTCAATTTTTTTTTTCTGAAATCGACTTAAAAATTTATGATTCGAAAAAATATGTTGAAATTCTGAAAAAAATATCTGTCTGTACGTATATAGTATGTGATCAATTTTGTGCAGCTAACTACTCCGAAACGGAAAATAGCAGAACCAAATAAAAATTTTGCATACTTAGAGGGTACCTTAAATTGTGCCTTGAGATATTTTTTATATCAATTGGCTAAGCCTTTTTAGAGATATTAATTTTTTTCTAAAAATGAATAAATGACTGCAGCGTCTATTCTAGCGATCCAAACTCAATAAATTTTTGTGTGGACCAATTTTTTTTTGTAAATGACTTGTTTGGAGTTATTAAGCCCCCCCCCCCCCCCCAAACCCAGCTCCCCCAAAGATTTTATTTTATTTTTTTTTTTGCGAAAATTAATACAACTCAGAGGTTCCTTAAGCTATTGACGTTTGTTCATGAGAGTCGGTTAAATTTTTTTAAAGATACATATTTTTTTTCTAAAATTGAAGAAATAGCTGAAATATTCATTCTAGCGAACCAAAGTCAATAAATTCGCCATGTACGGATTACTCTCTCAGAGATGAATAACCAATTGTATATAAATTGTTTGCTCTTGATGAGGCAATTTTGATTAAAAAAGGTTTGTTCTTTTAAAAGTAAAAAACAAAAAAAAACAACAACAAAAAATGTCGTCTTTTTCTTTTTAACCACGTTAAAGTGAGGGGGGGGGGGCGGGGGGGAGGCCCGTGAGAATATACCATTCCACCATTACAATTTATCTGAGGTTGAAAAGGCTGCATGGACATCTTACAGAATGGTGGTAAAAGAAAGTAATGATGGTAAAAGTTGGGAATGGTAGAAAAGCTGTTTCCAAACTTTTGGTTATTTATCACAAAATGGGTTTTAATATCTAGGAAGCATGAGTGATGAACGAGGTGAACATTTTCATCAGGACTTAGAGCAGCTTGTGTAGCGATAACAGAGATTTTGAGATGAGCCCTGTTTTAGGGGGCTATTATTGGCTGGTGATAAGAGAAAGTGACTCACATTTATACAAAAAAATGAGTAAAGTAATACATTCTTAGTTGTTTTTTTACGTGTGTACAACCTGTTTATTTGTTAAGTAGAAATAAATATATATTTTGAAAATGTCACTTGATCGAACATTTTTGACAATAAATTTGGATATCCCCAAAATAATCCTTTTTGTCAATGGGTAACAAACCTCTAAACTAGTGGTATTAATGCGAAAAAACTTCAAAATCCAAAAAAAACCCCAGCTAAGATCAGATTGAAATCTTAAATTTCCTACGCTCTCTTTGAAAATAGCTTATAATCAATCGATTCGAATAACTTTTCTTTGAACATGTTTCAATGAATCAATGTTATCAATTTTTGAAATGATTTACCAGCCTTTGCCTCTATAGTAAAAATCGTGAAAATAAAGGAACTATATAGAACCTTGGTTAAAGAGGCCCATTCGATGTAGAATATTGCTAACTGGTTCAAGAATTCAACCAATTACAGAACATCCAAGAAATGCAAATTTGAGATTCCGACATTTTTATCGACCTTTAAGAAAAATATTTTTCATAAATTACTGTAGATGAATGGAACATTTGCGTAGATATCCTTAAAAAAAACTGCTGAACAGAGAGCAAACATGTACTGTTCACGATCAATATATTACTAGAATAGCTTTTCATTTTAGTTCCCACTATACATTTAATTTTTATATCATTTGTCCAGTACGCCTGTGGGAAGCCAACACAGTATACATAGTTCCTATCATAGATTATTCCACATTCATTATACAAAAGCCTGACAACATTGAATATAAGTCTACCATTTACAAGACCATTTACAGAAAGCTACAATCCTAAACAGTTGTCTTCTACACACAGACAACATGCAACTTTTCCCTTCTCTGCGTTTGAGCTTCTTGAGCTTGGCCCTGTCTTGAATCCGCCTCTGGCTTCCATATTTGATCGGTTTGGTTTACTAAAACAACACCATTATAGTAATTTATGACGTTCGTTTGAAATGTCTGTAAGTGCACTTAATTCTTAGAGTGAACAGATCAATATTTAATTCTCTGATCCTTAACTCTTCAAATTTCCAAAATCTCTAACCTCTTCAAGGATTTATCTAACTTAAGAAGGAAATGTAAAGTTAGTATGGTTATGCCAAAGCAACCAATAACTGCTGAGCAATTTGGCGAAAGGGCCACCCTGCTTCTTTGAAAGTCCACCATGCTGGACAAATAGGGAACAGTGGCAACTTCCAACCATAAGTCCGAAAAATATATGTAATTAAAACGATCTCATCATCCATATGCTATTTTACGTATCTATAATAACAAAATAATATCAACTATATAGATGTGTTATGAATGTGGTCTTCCTTGTGTTTTCTTTTTTTTTTTAACTTTTTGCTCGGGAAAGTATTTGGAATTAACAAAAAGAAAAAGATGGTTAATTAAGCTTAAAGGTTAATTATGTTTATCACCTTTTTGATTTTTTTAAAAAATTGTTTACACTACCTCCTCAAAAAAAAAAGAAAAGCCTAAGAATTTATGCTTTAAAAAAATCCGTTAGAGCATTAGAGACTTAAAGAAAGCGAAAAAAGAGAGAGAGAGAGAGAGAGAGAGAGAGAGAGAGAGAGAGAGAAACTTAAACCGGATGACCTTTTTTGAATATTCATAAAATACAAGAAAGCAATTGTTCCATTTTTATTTTTTTTTAATTCAAGATCAGATGGGAATTTATTCTGCTCGAACAGAGAAAGGTGATGTAACCCGAGGCAAGGTTTCTGTCGAAAAGGAAATCAAGGGAGTAGGGAGGTCTAATCAAAAAGCCACTACCTTGAACAACCCCAATCGTTGTTTTAGCTTTGTCCATTTAAATTTTTTTAGCTGAAATAGCTGGTGAAATATAGGTCACTGCCATTTTTCTCACAGTTTTACTTTTGCCCTTTTGGACCTCATGACGAGTGAGCAAATTAAACTACTCTTGCAATTGCTGAAGGGGATTTTTCTCCCAAATCTGGATCATAAATTATAAATTCAATCGATACCTCTAAAAGGGTTGTAATTTGCTAAAAATAGTGATGTAATATGTTAATTTTTAATATAGCAGTTTAAAAAAAAACATTTTCCTTAAAGGGAAGTTTTAATGTTTGTTTTTTATCTGTGCTTATGATCGTTCATAATATTATTATTATGAGCGTTAATATATTATTTTTATTATATTAATACAAATAATAAAATTTAATGAAGAGGCAAAGGTATTTCTTTAGCTTTATTTTTAATCAAGCCCTTGACTTAAATGACTTAAATGCTTTCCATTGCAAATTAAAAATTTAATAGCTTCCGGCAAAACTAATTTTTAATTTGCTTAAGAGTCAAAGATTTTTTTTTTATTTGCTTTCTATGTTATTCACTCTGCTCATGCGTATTCAAAACTTTCTTACAAGTCAAGCGGTTGATCCTTGAAACATTAACAGACAGACCTTAAAAGTTTCTATTTTTTTAAAATTCGAAATATTCCCCGAGAAGCGTAATTTAACGTCTTCGCGTTTTTAGAGGAAAATGAAATGCGCAACAATCATAAATCAAATAAATGAAGAGAAAAAATTGTTTGGTCCATGTCGCACCAAAACAACGTAAGTGATTATGAGTTTCAAGCAGATAGAACCTGGTGCAACGAACTTGGCAGACGATGCAAAAGGTTGTCAAGTGAAAACTTGAATGAATGTCGAGTGAGCGCGAAGCATCCAATGTCTCCAAATCCATTCTTTTCACGTTCTTCGGAGCAGTGGACGACCCTGATCATCCACTCGAAGATCAAGAAATGAAGCTCCACGACCATGACATTGCCAGAAAGAGACTTCATTCCTATTAATCTTTCAATGATCGAAGAAATTTTTTTATGTGCAGCAATGATCTTCACCGAAACCTTCCCATCCTTATACGTATCTTTCTTTTTTTATTTATTAAATTGTGTCATCAACCTGATCTGACAAGCAGATAAGGTATCCAATAAGGGCGTCAAAAATCACAGACATCTTGTGGTAAAATCTCCAAGTATACTTTAAAGGAAGTTAAGCAAATATATAATATAATTTTTTTCAGCCCTAATAGCCTAACTGTTTTCATTTATTTAAGTAAATGTTTCCTTGAATGTCCTTGATTTCCTAACTTTTTTTTTAAGGTAATTTACTTCCCGATGAGAAAGAGCAAAACATTTCCTGTCGACGCTAGAAATGAAGCGACTCATAAAAGGCCGTTTCGGTTTCATTTTAATTTCTGCTTTTGGAACCTGGAATAATGAACTTTCTATTATTATATTATTTGAATTTTACTCGTGAGAAAGTCACATGTATTGGAAGGATACGAAAACGACCGGTTAATAAAAGGCGGCTTTCCCTTTTATTTAAATAAGGTGTCCTTTTTGGGAATTTCCGCTTTATTTTGATGTATAGGGTGTTCAAAAAGTGACCAGTCCCAATATCTCAATAACTAATGGGAATTTCCAGATTTCGAAAAAAAATTTTATCTCCTATCAAACATGTGTGGGCTTTTTAACAATGCTCTTAATTTTGACCTTAACATTTAATTTTAAAGTTAATGAATAATGAAAATTGTAAGAGATAGGAAAAAAGTCAACTGGAAAGTTGTACAGCACCTAAAATTAGTCTAATTCATTTATCCGATTTGATTTTGCAACAATGGTTACCTAATGAAAAATAATTTTGTCATGACAATTTTCATTTGATTTCAGGTTAAGCAGCATTGATCCTGGTAACATTCAAAAAATGGCAGAGTATCCTCAAAATGAAATAGTCAACATTTGATATTGTACTTGCAACCCAAATGTATGCTGAAAGATACCCAAATCGCCGCCATCCCTCAAGACAAGCCTTTGGAAAAGTTGTTGCACGTTTTTAGAACACAGGGACTATTAAAAAAAACAACAAATGAGGACACTGCCACAGTGGTTCTTGCTACAGTTGCTGCTAGTCCAGATACCAGCATACGTTCCATTGCTGATGATATTGGTTGCAGTGTAGGATCAGCGGGCTTCATGATCATGATAGCCGTAATGCACGTGACTGAAATATGTTCAGAGTAATGCATCTGGCTTCTTTGTCAAATTAATGATGATTCACAGTTCACAAAGAAGATTTTGTGATCAGATGAGTCACAATTTGCACGTAATGGTGTTGTTAATAAAGATAACCTCCATTACCGGGCTAATGAAAATACTCACAAGTGAATTGGAGGACAAATGATTTGTTTGGCATACACAACAATCAAATTATTGGTCCAGTATTTTACGATGGAAATCTCACTGCCCAGCATTATCGTGATCTTATTCTAAACAATGTTGTGTAAGAGTTTATTGAAGAGATGCCATTAAGAGAACGTTGTGAAATTTGGTTTCAGCAGTATGGTTAGGTTAGGTTAGGTGCATTTTTCAATGGCAGCACGTGAATGTTTTTAAATTGACATTTCCAGACAAATGGAAGAGGTGGACCAGTCACATGGCCATCCTGATCACCAGACTTAACACCTCTGAACTTCAAACAGAAGATAATAAATTAACTGAAGAAAACTTCTTAACACCTCTGAACTTTTTCTTATAGGATCATGTAAAAAATACAGTTTATGAAACACCACCAGTAAGTTTAGCTGAATTTCAGCAGAGAATTACAATTTCAGGTGCAGCAATAACCACTACAACAATGACAGCTGTAAATCAATGCATCAAACATCGTGCAGAATTGTGTAGCATCTGAAAACTATAAAAAAATTAAAACCGGTATGAAAATGTTGCAAGGACTGTTGCAAAAAACTAAACAATGAAATTTTACAACAGCACACGCTATCAGCTTGGCGACGAACTATGGAATGGCGAGCTGAAGTACAGTAGCGCTCAAAAAATATTACACTTTCATGTTTATTGCTATAATACTTTCAAAAATTAAGAACATATAACTAAACTTTGTATACATATTATCTATATAAATATACAAAAGAAAAACTAGAAATAAGGTCACTGTTATTTGTATTTGCGAGGACACCATTAAACTGCCAAAATACAAAAATCATAAAATAGTACACACGCAAAAAAAATCCCAAAAATGAAGTAAATACAATGAAAAAAAAAAGAGTTAGCAGATCAATATTTTGTTGCAAAACCTTTTGCATCAATAACAGCTTTGTAGCGGGCTGGCATTGAATCAATTAGTTTAGTGATTTTGGCCATTGGAATTTTTTCCCATTCTTTTCATAAAATTTCAAATTTTTCCAGTGAATTTCGTGCTTTCTGTGACTTGCAGCTGCGGTCTAATTCTTCCCACATATGCTCAATAGGATTTCGTACCTTCTTTGACTTGAACCCGTCTTTGACCACACAAGCGGTATGTTTGGAATCATTGTCTTGCTGATAAATCCATCCACGAGGCATATTTGCTTTGGCAAAAGGAAGCATATGTTGCTCTAAGATATTCTTATATACTATTTTGTCCATTATTCCATCGATCTTTATCAGCGGGCCTACCCCTTTATGACTGAAACAACCCCATACCATAGTGGATCCTCCACCATGTTTAACGGTTGGTAATTGGTATTTTGGATCAAATCTATGGTTTGCTGGACGGCGTACGTACTGGATACCATCAGATCCGAATAGTAAAAACTTCGATTCATCACTAAAAAGCACTTTATTCCATTTTTTGGATGTACACTTCAAATGATCTTTGGCAAATTTGAGGTGGGCTATCCGGTTCTTCTTGGAGATCCAAGGTTTTTTCACGGGACATCTGCCAAACAAATCTGCATCCCTCAGACATCTTTTCGTGGTACTCACACTAACGTTAACATTATGGAAGGTTGCCATTTCGTTATTAAGGTCAACTGCAGTTTTCTTGGGTCAGCGTTAGACAGCCATATGAAGACTTTATCTTCTCGTGGAGTTGTTGATTTTGGTCGGCCGACCTTGGCTTACGAGTTACATATCCTTGCGTGCGAAAACGCTGAAAAATTCTTGCCACCGTGGACTTTGGAACTTGAAATTGCTCCGAAACTGAGGTGTACGAGTTTGCATTGTTGATTGCATCTGTAATGTGCTTTTTTATTGAAGATGGCAGATGAACTCGAAGCGACATGTTAAATATTGTCAGCAACAGCAAAATGTCAACATCAATATAGAGAATATGAGAAAAATCTACATAAAACTCAGTGTGTACTATTTTATGAACTCACCTCTATCAATAATGGATGAGTCTTCAAATACTAATTAACTCTAAAGAGTTTGAATTTCTTTCAATATTCAAATGATTATGCAGTCTATATATTATTACAAAATCTTTAATTAAAATTCAATACTTTAGAAGTTATAATGATAAAACATAAAGTGTACTATTTTTTGACCGCTACTGTACTTCGTTTTAACTATACCTGTTAGATCGCCTGCAGCGCCACCTGTGGGTGAAAATGTTAACTAAATTTGAAATTTGGTGGGATAAAATTCCCTGATTTCCTAAGCATAAGGCTGCAAACGATACATATCTATCGCATTCCGTCTTTTTTTATTGATTTTCAAAATCCATCAGTCATTTTTGGGACACCCGGTATTATATTAAGGCTGTCCGAATAAGAGCCCCGAATTAAATTTGTGATATAAAGCATCATTTATTCAAAAAATGCTGAGATATTTTTTCCCCACTCTTCTGTTGGCGCATTATCCCTCTTTTGACGTCATTTCCGATGACATTTCCGCTTAACCGCGGTTCAATTTCGCCAATAATAAGTTGAATCTTCGCCTTGTGGTATGGTCTGAGTTTTCCCAAAGAAAGAAGTCTCATGGTCGCAAAACACACAACCTTGGTCCTTATTCTGATTGTCATTGCGTGAGATTATAAGGCCAGTAAAGTTTTCTCGCAGCAATGCAGTTGTTTCGCGCGCAATGTGACCGGCAGAACATCATGTCTTCAGATCCACGCCATCCAATTGAGGTAAAAAAAAAAAAAAAAAAAAATCAGTTATCATGGCGTGTAAATTAAATCCGGCGCAAAGGAAATTTTTAAGTGAATTAGAAAAGGATCTATCACTTTAGTCCTGGATACTTCGATAATAACACAGGTGGCGCAAAACCTTTGAACACTCAAAATTCATTTGCCAATATTTTTGTTTTAACAAATTATCCATTGAAAATCATTTTTATAAAGCTTTTAATGATCTAAAGTCAATTAAATAATCATTTTAAAGTATTTAAAAAATATTTTTAATTTTAATAAAGATGTCCCCTTACTGTAGAACAGGGCTTTGGGTGCTTCGGGGATTCTGTGAAGTATGCTGGCTGTAGCATTGCTACTTTGACAGAAAGGTCATGGTTGAGAAGTGAGACAAAGA
This sequence comes from Rhysida immarginata, assembly GCA_023313115.1. Taxonomy (NCBI): domain Eukaryota; kingdom Metazoa; phylum Arthropoda; class Chilopoda; order Scolopendromorpha; family Scolopendridae; genus Rhysida; species Rhysida immarginata. The sequence goes on from JAHWFO010020423.1 coordinate 427,946, forward strand.
GCATCCAAATATCTCATGACATCGACAAATAGGAAAAGAGCAGTGGTTCCCGTTCCAAAGAGTCGACGGTTATTTGCCTCCGAGAAGCCAACACCACCTATAGTTCGGGACAAGTTAATCTTGAATTGAAGGAACAAGTACAGTTGCGAGATCATTGTATCAATGCGTGGGATCAATATGGAAGAGGGGGTAGGTAATGAGAAAAGCTTACTCTAAAGACAAGACAATTGCTTGATATAGAATTATTTGGATATTGGTCACGCAATCTTACGCAAACATTTAAAACTTATTGCTCCATTTGACTTGTTGAAGGTGTGTGACTTGAATCGAGACGACGTAGAAACTGGCATGGTAGCCATGTTAGGATATAGTTTCGAAAAGGTGTATTAACAATGGTAGAAATAGGATTAACAATGGTCGACTAATGATGATGATGGCTTTTCCTTTATCAGGCCTAATGTCTATCCAGCCTTAGTTTGCGCGAAATATGATGGACATATTAATGTATTTTTTAATTTTTGTTGTAACAATGTCCAACAATTGAAACGGCCATCACATTTCGCGCAAACTAAGATTGGATAGACCAATGACGTATATTAAAGATAGACTCCGAATCCTATTGTTAACAGCGGCAAAAAGTGAAGCAAATTGAGCCATGATAGTTCTGGGCAGGAGTGAGCCGTGGAGTAATTAGCTATCTGGCTGCTTTGTTTTTGAAGATTTTGGGTTTGAGGAATAATTAATTCAAAACCATTCCTCAAAGTTAAACTGCGTACAACTGTACAAACAGACACAAAAAAAAAGATCAGGAATCATTTTCCACAAAAATAAATCAAAAATACGTAACTAAAATGAAAATACGTAACTGAAAGACAATCGAAACGAAATTGAAATTGAAACCATAATCGAAAAATTGTTTATAAACTATAATAAAATATTTCAAATACAAAATAAACGAAAAGATAAACTTATCACTCCGTGATTGGCGTGTGAAAGAATTATTATATTAATCAGCTACTCTTGTGTTTAGCATGTGTTTTGCATCATCTTCACTCACTTTCGGCCATGACAGTTCTGGGCATGGAGCTTCCCAATTTGCTTCAAGTTACAACAATAGGATTCGGAGTCTATCTTTAATATACGTCATTGGGATAGACTATAGGTGGTGTTGCCCCGGCGCGAAAAAGTCATCTGATCATCGTAGTCCGGCCGACAATCCAACCTATATTGTTTCCAACAAACGAAAAAAATATTGATTGTTAGAATCGGTGACTTTTCAGTGCCAGAGCCTGCATTTCTCGTTAGCCTCGCAAAAGGCCAAATTAGGTAAAAATATTATTAGTAAAAATACGATTAACAATGCCTTTTTTGTGTGATGTAACAGTAAATGATGACGTTTCAGTGCGCAGGCCTTTTTTATCTAGGTGGTGTTGGAAAGCCTCACCAGTGCAGTCCCCATGCGCTTGGGGAAATGTTCGAGGGCAGCACATGCCATTACCCGGGAGGACAAAGGGGTAAAGCGAAAACAAGCTCTGATGTTGTGAATCAGCACATGGAATATGCTCTCTTTGGCAGAAGGAATCTGAGTTAGCCAAACGATATCAATTGGAGTGTAGGATATTTGAGGACACGATGCAGAAAATAGAACAAAACATCTTATATGCTAAACAACGTATTTTAGTCATACTATATTAGACACGCAGATGTACGAAGGGTTGGGGAACAGTTTATTCAATGTTATCGCCGTTAGCACAATGCGAGACCGGAAACGTTGACATAACCGAATTAAATGGTCCTTCTGGATGTCGGCCATTACCCGGCCAATGGCGGACCTGACGAAATCCATGGTATTGTGGGAATGTCGATTACAACGCCCTAGATGATACCAAACCGGAACTTCGTCAGGGATATCCACTAAGGCAAGCTTTGAAAATTAGAAATAATCGATTTATTTCATTTTCTCGAAGCATAACAAGAGATCATCAGCGGCTGACGCATTTCTTCAGAGACCTCGCCTTTATCCTTCGAATTTAACGGAGGCTCTTCAATTTTCGGGATCGAGTCGTGGGAATTCTGGAATCTTCTCGAGAGCCTTCTAAGAAAAAGAGAAACCAGGTCTACACAACATTACTACGGCCCAGGTAGTAAAAAGTAACTTTATTTCCTCAAATGCCTTTAATTCTATCAACGATGCAACGCTTGTGATATATATAATCTTCCGGAGTACAAAGAATTGTTGCCCATTCAGGGTGCAAATTAAGCCCAGACAAATTCTTATTGCGCGGACAATTGTGCTTTAAGTTTTAACGCCGATTTCCAGGTTGTTCAAAAGGCGCTGGATGAAATGAAGAAGAATAAAGCAAAAGGTGTAGATGATATACCTGTAGAGCTTTTGAGGGCCATGGGTGACACTGGAATAAACAGTTGAATAGGTTATGTAATGAAATCTACAAACTGGACAATGGCCGAAGGATTTCCTGAAGACAATTATGATACCTCTGGAGAAAAAAGCAAATGTGAAGAGATGCGAAGAACTCAGGACCATTAGTTTGATTTCCCATGCAGCCAAAATTCTGCCAAGAATTTTAAACAGAAGATTGTACTCGAAGCTGAAAATACACATTAGAGATACTCAGTTCGGTTTCAGAAGAAGCGTGGGAACAGGAGATGCCATTGGACTCTTAAGAATCATTGGAGAACGGTATCTAAAAGAGAACTTAAAATTTGCATTGTGGATTTAGAAAAAGCATTCGGCAGTACAGTGAACTACTCTTATGGCTATTTTGAAAAGAAAAGGCATCGACTGGAAGGATAGACAACTGATTCAAAACTATACAGGGAGCAAACCATAACGCTGAAAGTTCACTATCTGGAAACATAGGACATCAAGACAGGAAGAGGAGTGAGGCAAGGAGCTGTCTTTCACCAACATTTTTTAACATCTACCTAGAAGAAATCATCAACAAGGCTTGGAGCGAAAAATACGGGATTAACATGGGAGGAAGAAGAATCCAGTGCATCCAGTTTGCAGACGATATGCCCATTCTAGCAGAACATGTAACGGAGCTTCAGCATATGCTTGGATCTGTGTATGCTTCCTTAGAAAGAAGCGGCATGCGAACTAATGTCAGGAAAAATCACAGCGATGAAAATTAGTAAGAAGCATCAGACGATGGAAGTTAAGCTTGAAGTGCAATTAATAGAACAAGTAAGAACCTTCAGCTACCTATGAAGTCTTATCAATGTAGATTGTAAATGCGATGACTAGATGAAGGGCAGAATCGCGATGGCGAAAGTGGCATTCAGAATCATCGGAGACTATTATGTAGTCCTTTAAATTTGGAGTTCCGAAAAAGACTGATGAAGTGTTTTGCATGGAGTGTAGCATTGTTTGGTTCAGAAACGTGGACACTTAGGAAGACTGGCGAAAAGAAGCTGGAAGCATTTGAAATATGGACTTGGAGAAGAATGACAAGGACAAACGGGCTGAAAAGTTAAAAAATTAGATGATTTGGAAAGCATAGGAGAAGTGAGACAACTGTTGCGGGGAATCAGGAAGAGAAAAGTAACTGGATCGGCCACATTTTACGAGGTATTGGAGTTATAAGGATAACGCTTGAAAGTACAGTTAAAGGGAAACTCTCCAGAGGAAGAAAAGAGAATCAAACAGTTAGATTGTTTGAAGTCAGGCGATTTGTACATTTATTAACGATTTAGAATTTGAAAAAAAAAATTTGGGTGATCTTTGTTTTTACATCATTTTTTGTCAAGATGTTCAATCGTACCACTGGGCTGCTAAGCAAGTAACTCTTCGTCCTTATGCAACTTATTACAACAAAAATAATAAAATAAAAAATACAAATTTCGTAATAGTAACAACTTGATTCTGTGGCAGTAAATTTATTCAATTGCAAATTAATTGATTATTTGAAAAATAATTTCTTCTTACAAAATGTTAACAAAATATTTTAATTTTCCGACGGTGCTGGTTCTCAGTACAAAAATAAGTCAAACTTCATCAATTTACTTTATCATAAAGAAGATCATGATGTAGAAGCTGAGTGGAACTTTTTCGCGAGTTCGCATGATAACTAGCATGTAGCTTGTTAATGGATGACCAATTACTTCACCGAAAGATCTATACGAATGGGCGAAATCATTTTTTAAAAATACAGACTTCGAATTTTGTACTGAGAACCAGCACCGTCGGAAAAATAAAATATTTTGTTAACATTTAGTAAGCCGAAATTATTTTTCAAATAATCAACTAATTTGCAATTGAATAAATTTACTGCCACAGAATCATGTTATAAGTTTTCAGATACTATTACGAGAATTTTATTTTTTATTTCATTATTTTTGTTGTAATAAATTGCATAATGATGAAGAGTTACTTGCTTAGCAGCCCATGGCACGGATAAAGTAAAAATGAGGCCCAGGGATACGATTGAATAGCTTGACAAAAAAGATAGCATTCACGTAAAAACAAAGATCACTAAAAATTTTTTTCAAATTCTAAATCGTTAATAAATATAGTTCAATGGTTTTTTAAACATTGTTGAAATTGATTGAGAACATCAGAAAATATTCATTTCTTTATTATAAATTTATTTTTTTTACAAAAAATTTTTTTTTCATTTTATTATGATTTTTTTTATTAAATATATAGTTTTTACTTGTTATCTTTAAAATTTCAAAGAGATTTGAAAAAATTAATTTGAGATATGTTTCCATTATAAAATTTCCATTATAACTTTTTAAAAAATGGAAAATTTTCAAAAATATTTTGGGAATTTTAATACTCCATTAAGCACTATCAAATTATAATAAAAGTTTTAAATTTCACGACTTGTTTTTAAGGGGCCCACTTCGGGAATTCTTACCCTAATTTAAATAATGCTAAAATTTATGTTTATTGCTTATGATGGGCACGTAGATTGTTTTGATGCACTTCATTTTAAAAATTAGATTTTAGTACATCAAATACGTTGCATTTGTCAGAATTTCTTGAGAAATACTTATATTTAAAATAGCTAATAATTAATATTAAATCCTTTACATACGAAAATAAATGAAAAAAAAAAACAACTGAATAAATTTGGTGTGAATAAACTATAAGCAGAATATAAACTGTCATATTCCGATAGATGGTATTTATCAATAGCCTTTTATGACGAATGAATTTTTATCCAAAGAAAACTTTTCTTTTGCTTTCCATAGATGGCACTGAATGCTTTAACAAGTTAAAGCTCTGGACTACTACTAACGTAGGACGATTAACAAGCCAGTGGAGTTGATTAATCGATCACCAACTGACGGTTTGCTTTCGTCCATCCCAGCTACCAAACTTTTTTCACTGAAATCGACTTAAAATCTCTAAAAGATATGTTGAAATTTTACGGGAAAAAAATTCCGTCTGTACGAATGTGGCCAAATTTGTACAACAAAGGCCTCCGAAACGGCAAGCAGTAAAACCGAAAATAATTAACATTAAATTGAGGGTTCCTTAAATTTCCCTTGACATATGTTTTATGGCAGTTTGTTAAGCCTTTTAAGAGATATTAATTTTTTTTCTAAAAATAAAGAAGTTCATATAGAATTTATACTAGCGAAACGTACAGACTCCTCCCGTCGAGGCTGTGATGAGCCATTTGGAGATGAGATTGTTTTCGTCCACCCCAAGTCATATTTTTTTACTAAAATCGACTTAAATACATTAGTACCCCGGTATTCGAACTGCAATTCAGTGTTCCAAATGCGAAAATTCTGCATATTCATTGTTCCGCACAGGGTGTTGTCAGGCCAATGATTATTCACTGTACACGTGCTAGAAATGTCAAGTAAATTGTTGTTGTTGGAAGCTAGCATCACCGGCTTCCAACTCGTGGAGGAGGTGGAGCTTTAGAGAAATAACGCAATAATTTTTTCCAAATATCTCCACAATATTGTGTAGGCTGTCTTACTATCATGCTATACCAGGAGCACTGTCTAATTGACGTAGATTTCTCAACAACTGCTGTTACATCAGCTTCCGTCCCTGAGGTTTCCTCCTTCTTCCTATTCGAAAAACCTTCCTGTTACCTCAAAACGTTGAACCATGCGTCAAAATGTCAGTGGACCAGTACTCTCAGCGCCGCAGTAACATTCTCATTATTCAGTTAAATTAACTTCAACCGTAAGTGCGGTCTGGCAGCATTAGCACTCTTGTGCTTATCAAATCTTCTGTCGGGATCACACATCTTTTTATACTTTTAAGCAAATGAGGCTCGCTGTTGTTGTTGGTAGCGCAACATTTCGTCTTGGGGTTGGTTGAGGAATGACATATCTATCTTAACGCCCATGCCCTAGCATACCCTCCAATCTTAAAGCCATTAGATTTACTAGTTACCCTACTACAGCGTTCTTGAATAGGGATAATTTAATTTGAATCATCCTGTGTCTCTATATCTCTTAAACCTGTGATTACTGAGACACGGCTTTTAATATTTAAAAATGATCTCAATGTTATTGTATTTACATAATATACCAAAAAATTTTCATTCCTTGTTGTTCCTGTCGAAATTCGTAGAAAGATATTTTATTCATTATGCTCATTCCGAATGGCCGATATTTCAAAAAGAAAAACTTCAACATCATCTCTTTTTTTTAATATATGTATTTATCTTGCAGATCTCTTTGAATAATGCAGTTCTGCGTGGACGTTGACATATGTTGTTTATTTCTCTTCCTTTGACGTAAAGATTTGCCATCCCTTACAACATCTAAGAGGAATTGTTTTGAAATTTTATACAAATAATCAAGATTAACAGCCGCTTATGTTTGTAACAAGGTTACTAGCACGTTCAATATATTAAAGACAAGAATTTGGCATATTTTTTATATATAAATAATAAAAAAAATATTTCAACATTAATTTGAAAACATTTCTTATTTATTTTTTTTTAGGGAACTCTACATTTTTTTTATACAAAAAGACTAATCTTGCCAGCATATTATAAGGAATGCCGAAATGCTTTGGCGAAATAATATAGTTAGTAGAATTAAATAAAAAGACCTACCCGGAAAAAAAACTCTATTGAAAATATTGTAACTTAATAGATGAATTATTATACTGCTGCTGACAAGTGAGTGTTAAAGCGCAGGTTCTGTCTCTCGTCATCATGAAGTCACCTCATAGAGGGATGGGATGGGGGGGGGGG
>JAHWFO010020423.1:435244-479046 GCA_023313115.1 Rhysida immarginata
GGGGGGGGGGGGAACTTTGGAATTTCAAATTGGAACGCCCGTTTTTTTTTTGTTTTTTTTTGCAGATTCCGGATTCTAAGAAAAAATTACATTAATTTTATACAAAAAATTTTTTTTTAATCTTTGTATATGGCACTGTAATTGCATTGATATTGATGAGCTGTAAGGGAGGATACGCAATGTTTCCAATTCAGTAACACCAGAGATATTGGAAAATGTTTCTCAACAATTTTACTACCAATTAGCACACTTCCAAGTGCAGGAAGGTCATCAATTTGAACATCTTACGGCAAAAAGTGCTTGAAAAAGTCATCCCAAAGGGAATAAAAAAACTACTACGTCCACGTCATTATTCCTGGGTTACGTTAAAAGTAATTGTTTATTTTGTTTTTGTTTTTTTTTTTATTGTTTTTTTTTATTTCCGGAGATTAATTACTTTGAGTGCAGTAGCCAGAATAATGGACAAGCATTTTTTCCCTTAGATCTAAAGTGTTTTCCGGAGCCATTCGAATTACCTTTTTTTCTTGCGCCATCTACCGTAAAAAAACATTGATAAGAAATTTGAAGAATCCGAATCTACAATAAAAAATAGGGGTTCCCATTCAAAATATCAAAGTTGGCCCCGGCCAGCTCTGAAAAAAGTGGTGAGGGCTACTTTTAGCACTATTAAATACGTAGCTTTCAAAAATCATTGGATGTTTATTTCATTTGAAGTGGACTTTTTTTTTTTTATTTCCATCAAAATTTATTTATTAGTACAGTTGACTCGCGACAATCCGACATTTGACAGTCCGACACCCTCGATAGTCCGACGCGTCGGATGACGTCACTGCTGCAGACACTTCAAGGGAGAGGCGCCTCCTCCTGTCTGACTTATGGATGTAGTCTGCCAATGGATATAGTTCCCGTCTGCCAATGGATATAGTCTTGGAAGTCGAAATTCAGTTTTAAAAAATCAACCTTAGGTAATCCGACACCCCCTCGGTCCCGTAACTGTCGGATTATCGCGAGTCAACTGTACTAGTAATCCAATACGTCCATCCAGGTCTGGTAGACTCATATCATGACTGTATGGAAGTTAAACAACCACTCCGTGAGAAACTTTTAGAAACAATTGAAGAAGCATCTAGTGAGTTTACCTGACTAATCAAACAACTCAAAAATGGTGTTTAGTGTGGAATAGAAAATTTGCCCAAACGCTGGGAAGCTGTGATAAGATTTGTAAAGTGATTTTGTAAAATAAATTTGTTTGTGTATATAAAACTTTTGAATTGCCTTGGTAATTTACGATAAGTTTCGACAGAAATGGCTCTCAAAGATGCTGCTAGAAATTAGAACCAGAAACAAGTAGTTGAGTTCCATTTTTTGAGTTCATCCTAGAGATAAGTGAGTTTAAGATCAAGACTTAAAACAAGCCACTCGAACAATTTCACCTCAATTTCATTGGCAGGTCCAAATTATCCCGAATATACAGATATATTCCAAAGCTCATAGTTTCTGATAAAATAACTCATTGTCCGAATTCATTCACATGAAACAATCTCAAAGTAAGAAAAATCCACTGAATTTAGAAGAATATACTTCGAGAAAAGTCAAACATATTCACATTCTTCAAATTAGAAAAATGAAAAGCATGGTGCATCATTCCAAAGAGCTGCGTTCCAGTAGTTCACAGTCTAAAAACTATAAGAAAAACTCAAATCTAAATGGCATTTGCACAGCTTCTCTTTCATAATAATGTATAGCAGCTCTAGACGGTGCATACAGATATTTATAGTATTAACGACCACCAGATGGCATTTCCTATTTCAGTGGCGAAGGAAACGGAAGATAAAGAAATGAATTTTTTCAAGGTTCGTATCATACTATCTATCAGGTTGTGGTGTGACGAATCAAGATACATGTTGTTTTCCAGAGGCTTTGGCGGAAGCAAATGAAGCAATTGATCCATCATGTTTTAACAAGAATACTGATGGTTCTGGTGGTGGTGTCATGATATGGAGTTTCTTCACCTGGTTCTCTGGTATTCATGGAAGGCCGGGTGCGTTCCACGGACTACATAAACGATATGTAATACTGCATTTTTTATTCTGCATGAGGCAGCTTCTTCAGGGACGACAATCTTCATCGATGCCGCCCCAGAGCCCAAATTTCAACCTCATAGAAAATGTTTGGGACATGTTGGAATTTCAACAAATTTGCGACAACTGAGGGAATATCTGGTGAACGCCTGGTCTTCCATTGACTTATCACTGATCTTATTAAGTAGCGTAAGAATGCAGTACTTATTGGTTTTACAATGTCCGTCTGTCTGTCTCCTTTCTATTTTCCACATTTTTTTGACGTAGAAAGGTTATAACTCGGAAAGCAGCTTACCAAAGGCATGTCTTACTTCACTATTTAGTTTAGATTTGATTGGCCCACTGGGGTTGAGTTACCGGGGTGGGAGTTAGAAGGGGCCATGTGATCTAGTGGTATTTAGGTGTATAAAGGAGTGAAATTCGATATGCAGATTCCTCCAGGCAAGATCTACATTATTATGACGTTTGGGCCAAACATCTATAGTGGGGTCAGAGTTGTGGGGGTGGCAGTCACTTAGTCTTTAGAACCACGGCATCATGTGGCATATGATATAGTTGTATCATTCGGTCAGAAATAATAAAAAAGAAAAGATGATACAGGTAGTTATTTTATATTTTCTAATTACTACGCTCGATAAAATAAATTTTTCGATAAAAAAAAATCGGGGGGGAGGGTTAAAAGTGCAGATAAATGGGTAAAAATAGATGAATTCAGGGCTTCCTCTACTTTCCTATACTTCCTCGGGGTGGATTAATTTCTTATTGACTCTATGCTTAACCATATACAAGATGTAATTCGGGCTAAAAGGGGTCCAATATAATATTAAACAGATGTTTCTAATTCACTGACCAGTCTATGTTTAGTCAAACCGCAAGATCTATGTATAAAGATTGAGTGCATATACGTATATTTATTTCCGTATTTATATTTATACAAAATCAAAAGCGCTTTATGAATTTTACATAAAAAGAGAGAATAGGATATTTTACGTTTTCAAAATACACTGAATAGCCAGATTATTATGACCACCTGTCATTTATAGGCAAATTAGGAATGATTTCGCGCGGAAGTTGCAGAGGACCAGAGCATTATGAAAAGGGTAGCACAACCTTTCAAGCTGTTGGGGGCAGTGTTATGGTTTGGGGCATGTTCTCCTCGCATGATTTGGGCCCTTTAACTCGTGTGGAACAATGTCTGAATAGCACAACATACCTAACCTCGATTCACTAAGAATTTGCAGTGGAAAAATGTGTTGCGTGCCCTTTTGCACAGTCGTTTGGGGGGATACCTCCCACCCAAAAAAAGTAGTTACTTACGTAAAAAGGATATTAATCCATATAAAAGTGTTATTAATCTCTTTAAACCTATGTTAGCGAAATTTTTATTATAAACACTGGCAATATTTTAATTTCACGCATGCGCAGATATTAAATCATCATAGCGGCAACACCTCATCAATAGTTCGTCAACATTAAAAATATAAGCATAAGGGAATAATCTAAAAGGTAGGGGAGAATGTTAATATAAACAAGATAAAAGGAAATTGCAAATTGCAGGAAATAAAAACGATAGAGAGGGAGGAAGAAAATAAGGAAGGGGAAAAAGTTCTTGTCTGTAAACATATGCGGTTAGAGCTTTGCAAAAAGGTAACGCGTAACACCTTCTCTGCAAACTCTAGTGAATCCAGGTATAAGACGTCGTTCTTCCAACAAGACAATGCGCCATGCCAAGGTGCTCGTATTATGCAGGAGTGGTTTCAAGAACATAAGGGAGAGTTTACCTCGCTTAGGTGGCCCCACAATTACCAGATCTCAATTCAATTGAGCTTTTGTGGGAACGAAGTTGAAAGAGCCATCAGGCAGCTGGTTCCACAATCATCAAATCTCACACAACTGGACAGCGCTATTTATCAGGCATGGTGTTAGATTCCTCGCATCACCTTTCAACATCTTGTGGAGTTAATGCCAAGAAGAATCGCCGCAGTATTAAAGGCAAACGGTGGCCCAACGAAGTACTGATGGGGTGGTCATAATAATCTGGCCAGTCAGTGTATACAATCAAAGTAAAATCTGTCATGGTGTGTAATGTTATCTTTTAATGCTTGTAGTGTTCTCTTTTGATGTTATTTTTTTTTAATTTCGCTTTTTTAATAAATAAAATTATAAATAATACTTAAATGATCAAAATTATGTAAAAAAATTATATAGTAAATTGCCAATGGGTCCAGGCTTTTGCACCACCCTGTATATGTAAATTCAATAGTAACACAAAAATTTCTGTGCCCATTGATTATTTTCAGAGTAGCCTACTTTGATCCGTTGATTATTTTCAGAGTGATCCAACTCAAGGCAGCTCATGCAATATGCTAAGAAACTTATTATTAAATAGCTTATGTGTTATTCGAGCTATAGTGGCGTAATTTAAGTGTCCTATATTTTACAAGACACGTCTTCATCAGATAAAGATGATTGAGTGGCTGCCCCCGCTTAGATATACGAAATTTTTTAATGCGGTTTACATTTGAACTGAAATCCAATCTAAAGAGTTAGAGAATCAATCTAAAATTCTTTGAAAATTAGCTTTGTATTATAAGCTTCTAATATATAGTGAATGATTATTTATTTACTCCAGCAACAGATACAAATCGATTATTTAAGAGTTGCAAACTAGTAAATACTAAGCATCCACACACTACTAAGCCTCACTTCATGAGACTGCATGAACAGAAAATTACGGATTTTCTTCAGATGTGTTTTGTGTTTTGTGAATTGAGTTCAGTTGTTGTTGTAAGGTGGTCATCGCAGCACCTCAGGACTTCCTCTTTCGCGACTAGTTTTCCAAGACACCCTTTGCATACTAATGAGTTGAAGGGGTTAAAACACCCTTATCTCCTATATGGTAGCAAGAAAAGAGGGCATTATGGCGAACAAATTATTGGATTTCTCATTTTTTATCGCGTGTAATTTTTTAAATCCTTTCAGTAGAATCCGTATCAAATAACAGTCATAACTTCGAATTCTTGAAAGAATAATTGGCCATAAAACCGCTAAAACTAGAGCTTGTTTATGTGGATTCTGCAACAATTCAGTTATTTAATAATCATTATAGATAATAATCGGGAAAATATTTCTCAACAGAAAAATTAATTTTCAATTTAAAAACTTTACGCAGATAAGTTCTGAATGTGCGCTGAAGATAATAATATTTTACTACAGAGTGAAAAATAATAAGTATCTACGTTGCTCACCACTGACCGTAGGGTTGATGAATTTATAATGCATCGAGTTCATGGAATCCCTGGGTGAGTCATGATCATCATTATGACGTTCCGAGCTTTTGACGCTTTTCCGAGCACATGCGCTATTATTCTTCTTGGAGAAACCTTTTTTCAATATAATAGAATTAACAGCGAAGTTTTACGTATGAAAAAGTATTATTCATATATTAATTTTATTATTCTAATACTTTACTATAATACATAACTTATTTAGATGATGAGCATAGACCTTTAAAAATAGCTTATAAGTACCAGTTACAACATATTACATTTTAGTATGTTTCTCAGAATCTAATTTAAAAATGGCTTTTTCCTAATAGTCAGCGTCAAATATATATTCCTCAAGAGGCATTTTAACCTCCAAAATTGGATGATTTTCCTCCTACGCTTCGAAATTGCTTTTGAAGAAAACAAGTGCATGGAGAAAACCCGCTAAGATAATGAATCCAATTTTGTCTCAAAAAGTTTATTCTTTATCATTAAGCCAAGAGGAAAGTTATAGTTAGTTAACTATATTAGAAAACTGGCTTTCTTGAATTGTGTAGGAATTACTATTATTAGTATCATAAGCAGCTCTTTGTAACTTCCTCGGATCTCGTTTTAACGAGTTTATACTAACAGTTACAATTTTTTTATTTTTAATTTAATATTTTATTTTGTAAATATCTTATTTTTAATTACAAAGGCTTTAAATATTCCATTAGAACACCCCCCCCCCCCTAATGGCGTGACCTAAGATTTGAGCAATAGTCACGCTTTCCTAAAAGGTTTAAAAACATATTTACAGATAGAAAGAATGCTTTTTAAAACCCCAATGCCGTTAAGACATCTTATCTTTAGGACTACCCCCTGCTATCAGGTGACAATTTTTTCCTATCTGTATTTTATAAACAAGAGAATAATTTTTTTGTGTCGCCAGAGTTGAATACAAATTGTTGCTTAAATACAAAAAAAAATAAGATTGCAGAATATAAAATTTTAGGCCCATTGAAGCAAAGGTCCAAGGTTCAACAGCATGTGGTAGACCATGTTTTTTTTTTGTTTGAGTCAGCCTTGGAATACAAATTTCTATTAGCAAATTTATGGTAATTTCTATGTATATAATCTTATTATTTATAGTTTTAGTTTTATCTTAATGAAATCAATGCGTAACGTTTCATTCCACGTTCTACTACAATGAAATAATTCATTATAACTCAAGTATGACTGTTTCTAATTATTTTTAAGTTATTTATTGCACTGTTTTTCCTTCTCCTAAAGTTTCTACTGCTTGCATACCTGATCAGATTTTCGTTAAATAACTTATAAACACCTGCAATAGATTAGCACCGCCGTGCCTGTTTAAAGTGATCTAAATTGGTAGCGCTGACGTTATTGGAACCGATTGAATTGATTTATTTCAGTACCCTTATTTTTTTAACATAAAGGCACAGTAAGCACATAACAAATTCATGACAACGATAATGGTTAAAGTAATGAAACGCTATTTCATTACCTCTAAAGAGCGTAGTTTTTCCTTAAAGAAGAGTTTCTGGTACAAAAGACCCGCTTAATGCAAAATCTCTCAACTCAGTATATATGCATAGAACGGCAGGTTTCTAAAAATAGATTAGATTTATTTATGAACCTTATATTAATAGTAATTATACTAATGTATGATTAATGTACGAGTTATGGTTAAAAAAGTTTGTTTAGTTTCAGCGTGGATTATTCTGGAATCCACCTGTCTTGACTAACTAGAAGAAGAGTTACAAGTCCGTTTCATAAGTTTAGAAACATGCACGTTACTTGGACATTGTGCTGAAAAAATAACAAATAGTTCTTAAATTTAATGACATACATTCGTGCTTCTTTTCATGATAATAACTTAGAGCAAGAAATTTCAAGAATTTTAATGTAGATTTATGCATACTACATTTAAATTAAAATGCTAAGATGTTTCATTCATAAGTTTAGAAACATCACAAATTTGTTTCAAAAGTTTAGAAAGAAATATATACACGATCTTTCATAAATTATCAAAACGTTACAAACATGAAAAATAATCCCTAAAATAAATGTTGAATATTTTAAATGTTTCTTGAACGTTTTCAATATTTCGTTGGGTGTTCTTTTGCATGAACAACAGTCCTTACCAATTTCTCGCACCGATGTTTTTCCAGGCATTCAGAATTTCTTGTTCTAATTCGGTTTTTTGTGGAGATGCTTGCGTGCTCAAGATGCTTTTTCATTTTCCCCTACACGTTCTCGATGGAATTCAACTCCGGTGAGTTTGGCGGCCACTTCATTACGTCGATGTTGTTTTCGGATAAACAATTCTTCACCTGCTTTGCGTTACGACAAGGAGCATTATCTTGTTGTAGGATGAAATGTTCATCTCCAAATAGACTCTCCACACTAGGGATCATGAAGTACTCCAAAACTTCGCGACAGGCTTCGGCATTGACCATTCCATGTAGGATGCACATTTGTCCTACTCCACCTGAAGTCATGCAGCCCTAAACCATGACTTTCGGAGAATGTTTCACTGTCAGTTTGATACAGCTTGGGTGGAAAGCTTCATTTTTTTGACGATAAACGCGACTTGCCTGGTTACCAAATGCACAGTAAAAGTACGACTCATCTGTCCACAATACTCGTGACCCTCTTCCGACGTTCATAAGAGGTGTTCCTTGGCCCATCGGCGTCAAGAAAGGTTTTTTCTTGGGTATTCTAGCCCGAAATTCCAGTGATGAAACACGTCTCCATGTTATTGTATATGACACATTTTTTCGTATGATGCTGCTCCATTTGGAGGAAAGGCGACGACTTGTGGTGAATCTCTCTTTCTGGAGAAGTTGTTTCAGGGCGTTAACATCCCGTTTTGATGTATATTTTGGACGACAACTCCGTTTTCTTGCTTCATATATGGATCTCCATCTTCTTTAATCCCCTTGAAACTCTTGCTGATGGAAGACTTCGATTTATTCACTAGCTTCGAAATTTCTGTCACAGTCTTCCCATTGTTGCAAAGTTCGAAAATGATATTGCGATTTTTTTTCTTGCTCGGTCAACTGCTTTGTTTTGTCCATTTTACTTAATACATTTTACATAATTGTCTGCTTGCAATTTTTATATATAAATGATTGGGATTAGCTCATAAAAGCGTAATTATTCAAGGAGGGGTTTCTAAACTTTTGAAACAAACTTTTAAGGTTTCTAAACTTATGGAACACACAATCTTTTATTGAGCTAAAGTGTGTCCATAAATATGCATATAATAGCTCAAAGCTTTTTTGGTCTAAGACATTAGAATGAATATTTTTCAGAGAAAAAAAAGTAATTTCCTTTCTCATTGAATTTGCAAATTGTATACAAATATGTGAGAGCGATACTGAATTAATACGAATGTTTCTAAACTTTTGAAAATCACTTGTACAACAATTCAAAGAACCGGAGGTCATTTTGAGCCTTTGCTATAGCATTTGCCTTTGACAACAAGTATATTTTCTTGTTATACCGCAGAAATAAATCAGTTTGCAACTCCTATACGCTTTAACGTTAATTTCGTCTATTGTAGGACACATTCAAACCGTTATAACTCTAGAAAGAAGCGTTTTCGACCCCATATTCATATGACATTTTCCACTTGTTTTGGTCCCGGGAACATATCCTGAAAATTTGTACAGACCATTTAGAAATATCCTACATATGATATAATGCCGACTTCGGTGGCCGATAGTGTTATGGCACAGGTCTTCTGACTCTCGTCGTCATCATCAGGTCGCGGGTTCCATTCCCGCAGACGCATGAATGTTTGTTTGATTTTTTTAGCCCGTACTAACAGCCTTCAATCCGCATTTAGCCAATGCTTGTGACTAATTTGCTTATTGACCAATTGCTTATTGACCAATTTCCCTTCAAAATTACCCATGCTTTGTGTATAGAAAAAATTGGGAGGAGACCTCATCCTGCAGTGGATGATGATGATGAAACGGTAGAAAACAAATGATGCATTACAGATTTTCTGTTTTCTCTTATTTAATGGGAAAACTGCCTAATATGCAAATTAATTTACTTATCAAGTTAAATTTTGATTTGATCATTTAAAATCCAAAGGAATCTTTCCATATTTGAGGGAGGGGAAATTCGCATTGAGAATAGAGAATAGAGATAATGAAAATTCATTTCTGAGCATTATATGCCCACAATCAATGCTGAAACGAAATCTGAATCTTCAGCACGATACCTGCCAATTCGTTTTCTTTTTCAGTAAAACAACATTTTCAATATGCACAACCTTGTATTATTTTTTATTATGTACTGGGTGTGCTGTTTATTTAAATTTTATTTTTAAAACTTTTAAATCGTCTTTAACGACCAGTCTGACTTGATTTTATGCAAAATTCCCATTTGTACGTCTTGGAAGGATGATGCGCTATTTTTCAAGGCGCACATGCCCTTGGCTTGACGAGACAACCACTGTTATTTTAGATGATTTATTCTTTATTCTTTCTTCTAGAGACCTACTGACGAATAACAATAAAAAAATAATATTTTTTGCAAACGTTTTTAAGTGGAATGGAGATGCCGGTTCCACGAAGAGCGAATCCGGTGCCTTGACTGGAGATAAGAAACAGTTGCGTGGGAGATAATATTTAACAAGGGGTGAGTTTGAAGGGAAGCCCCAGGGTAAAATATAGGAAGATGGTGGAAAAGGCGAGAGGGTCATACGTTAGGAGCACGTGGAGTTCTTGTGATGACGTTGAAAAACTTTCGGAAAACTCCAGGATAAAAAAAAAAGAATCTTGTTGTATATAAGTTGATTCTAAGAAGCTGTTAATGCTATAACTTTTCATTGCCTGTAGAAAGTAAAAGTTTTCCTCGTTTTCCTATTAATCCAGTGATGCAAAACGGATAAAGATTTTTCTTTTCTTGAAATAACAGTCGTCCATTAATTGTCAAGTGGACAGATAGCGTGTGTCTTTTTCCGTCCTTCCTTCTCTTTATCTCACCCTCCTACACCCTCTACTGCTGCTGTTGCTTCTTCTTTACCTCCCTCCTATCCCACCTAGACCCCCTCTCTCTCTCTCTCTCTCTCTCTCTCTCTCTCTCTCTCTCTCTGCCTTTCTGTCTCTCTCTCTCTTGATTGCTTTAACTTCCGCCCGGGGGCGGATGAGAAGTGGAACGTTGTTGCTCACCTGTTGAGTTACCTGGCCGAGTTTCCTCCTCCAAACAGACTGCTTTCAAGCTTTCCACCGCACGAGTCGAAACCATCGCCCCCCGCCCTCGATCGTGGATCATGAGGAACTATTGAATCCACAAGGTGAATCGGAGATTACAGGTAAGCGGCTCTACACTTAATGTTATTCTTTCAAGGGTGTCGCATGTCGTTATGGAAAGCTCGGCCATCCCGTCCGGAGAGTGCCACACCCTCTACTATCGCATCCCTAAAAAATCTCTTTCACTCGCTCTCTTCTCTGATAATTACAATTGTGAAGGACTCCCATCGCTGAAAAATATCTACGGAGCCTCAAATGCAACAGGTGGATCCACCTGTCTCTCGGGATCCACTCAGGTGTCAGCCATTTTGAGGCGGTGCCTTTTCATTTTTAAAGTATTTGGCAGCAGCGTCTTCGGAGAAACGAGTTGGCGCCGATTCGCTGTTCTTCGTGTTTGCCTGTGACTATCCACTCGTATCTCGATTTCTAGTATATATATTTTTCGAAAATTCGTGCAGGAATTGATCTCATACGACTGAGATTTTCAAAATAAACTGACTTAACTAGTCGAAACATCTTTTTCAAGGCAAGAGTCAAGGTTACTCACACATGCTCCTCCGTTTAAACTTTGAAGGCTCTCAAACGTAAGCTGTATTACGTTTGAATATTACATATCTTAAGTTTCATGATATATCCCTTAATGTAACCCAGTTATTGGTCGTGTGCCCTATTAAACCCAACACGTTCTTCTAGTTGAAGCAATCGTGATTAGGTTAAGAGGTAGGAAAAAAAAATATGCTTAATGTAAAGTTCGGCAAAGAAGAACAACTAAAATATTTCTACAAAAATCATACAATGAAAATATGTCAAAGTATTTTGCATTCGAATTTCCTTCTAAAGAAAGCGAGATCGTTTCATGAAGATTTTCTTTTAATATTTAATAATAATAATAATAATAAATGTAATTTTATAATCAGCATTTTCCAAGACAACGATTAAGTGCTTGCATTTTGTGGCTCCGGATATCAATCACAATGACCCTTAAACTTCCTCAATTATATTCGAGTGGAAAAAAGAGAGAAAGAACCCCACTCGGAAAAAAAAGCAGAAACTGATGATAATAATATCGAAGCGGAAAATTTTTCCTTTCTTTGTTGTCTGTGTCTGTGTAAGCGTTTTTACTATAAATAAAATAAATTTCCATAGAAAAATTTTCCCCATCAACTTGGTTGCTTTTCTTTAATACAATGTTCAAACATTAATTGTATAACTTTTTTTCGTAGAAGATAATGAAATTAAACAAAAAAATTTATGATTAGGAAAAAAAAAATTTAATTTTTTCCACTTATTAGAAAGCACATTCGTAGACAATTAGGTCATCGTTTTTGCTTATGACAAATACTCAACATCATGTTGACAAAAAATATATGAAGTGAACAGAATGCAAAATGATTCATCCCAAATTATTCGTTTTGCCAGTTTTAGTAATGAAAAATATTTTTTTTTTTAGTTTTTCTTTCTTTTTTCTAAATAATTAAACTATATTCACACTCGAATGCCATTTAGTAAGTTTCAAAGTTAAGAGCAAAGTAAACAGAAGTTTACTTAAATAGACCAGTAACTCTTAAACAGCGTTCCCATTTCAACGATAATTGTTCGTTTTATTTAAATAGGGCACAGCCAACAAATAGTAAATGCTTAAATATTCAAAACCTTTATAAAGTTTCTTAAGACAATCTATACGACTACCATGCGAGTTTCTTCCAATGAAATATCAACTTAAATAATCATTTCACTAAAACATAACCTTTCAATCAGAAGGTATTAACGACAATATAATTATTACTCACGGAGTTGATCATAATAATTAGGTAGTTCCTCTAAGTAATCACAAAATTTTATTATTAGTTCTTAGCGATTATATCTTGTAGTGGGAGTGATATTGAGTAATTTCTTTAAAACTTGTATAATTATGATAATAAATTAGTGCGAACCCATTTTTAGCGCATACGTGTTTTCATAATCAAAAGTGATGACACAATTTGGTGGTTTAAAATTGTGCAAGAGATTTTTCTTTGGCCTTTACAGAGAATTAAGAATCGTCAACCATTAACAAACCATTATAAGAACATTACTTGTGTAATTTTCTTGTCTACTGAATTTCAAGACGTCTTCATCTAGAAAGTTTTGATTTAAAACTAGTTCGCTTTTTGTGTAGTTTGTATCGCTATATGGGAAAAGCCAGATTACAGATTCGAATTAATTTCTTAAAAGATTCAAATAAAAAAAACACGAATAACAAAACATGATTCCATATAATGAAATAAAAAAAAACTCAAATTTATTAGCTATTGAATTTAGCGAGGATGAACTTGTATGTGAGCAAAATCTAAAGGTCAAACTCTCAAAATGAAGTTCATTCTTATCTTTGTCTTGTCTAGGGCTCCTATCATAATTTCCAGAAATGCTCAGGCAGATTTTTAAAGCCTTTAGTTTCATTATTATTCAGTCTTACTAAAAATTAAAGAGACACAGTCATCAGTATTTACAAAGAGATTATTTCAAAACTGAATGCACCACGCGCGGAGACTACACCCACTGACCTTCGGGTGTTCGCATCAGATCATCTGCAAAATTTGTTATATTTTTTTTCCCTTAAAAAATATAAAGAAAGAGAAAAATTCGATATATAATCTTACGAAGAATAAATCGAAGCATCAATCCTGCGAAGTTAAATTACATTCAAAGACTGATTTTCTTATACAAGTTTTTTCAGAACTTTTTGGAATCACGCAGCGCTGACCTTTGCTAAAGAGACTCCCTCAACCTAGGAGGTGAACCCGGTTAGTGCATGTAAAACGAGAGCTTCTTGAATTGAAAATGAGGACAGGCAAGATTTAACTTTAAATCACTATAAAACACGGTTAGTACTTACCGGTTGGGGGTGTTTTCTTTAAAATCGAAATGTTACAACAACGGCTTCAGCAGTAACGCCACGTGTTTGTAACTTCGTGACGATCCCGTGGATAAATCGTACGCAGGTAAAATAAGTGGTATTTCTATATTAAAAAACATTTACATTGTATACTGCAATCTTAAAACAGTGAAAGATTAACAAGCAATAACTCAGCTGCATTTATATTCGCTGAATCCTAATCATATTCTCTTAATTAAATTGTTAATCTATGGCCTTCGGGTACAAAAGTGCCTGAAAATAGGAAGATCCTTAAATAGATTTGTACGATTAATGACATTGCATAATCTTAAGTGGAGCTTTGAAAATGACATTCTATGATACTTTTTAAGATTTTCCTCAGACTAATCGACATTTTAACTCTACAATTAATACAGCATTTGACGTAACGATCAATCAACTGACAGATTGTTAAAAATGATTTGTTAAAGGACTCTTGATAGTAGTTATGAATATATTTATGAATATAACCTATGTAGGTGAATTCTGTAGAAATCTTCAGTCTAATGTCAAAACCACGTCAGGACAGCCTTTTTCACTTCTTCATTGGAGCCGACCCCCTGTCCTCCCAAGAACTCTTTCAATGGTCCAAAAAGATGATAGTCGCAAGGGGAGAGATCCGGCTGTATGGAGGATGTGGTAAGATGACCCATTTGAGTTCCGTCAGTGTGTCCATAGTCAGTTTGGCTGTGTGTGGTCTGGCATTGTCTTGCAGAAAACAAACACCACTGGTAAGGAGTCCTGGTCGCTTTTTGTAATTAATAATTTAAAAAGCCGTCTTTGTAACATAAATTTTATATTCAAGACCCTCGCGCAGCTGACGAAATCGAGTTGCTGGTTTTGCCTAGGCACTCAAAATTCATCTGACTACAGTAGTTTAAGCAACAATCCAAATTTCCATGTTTCCATTTTAAATTTTAACAATCAATCAGTATTTTTCATTTGTTAGAACCAATGAAGGTTGGATTGTTGCTCAGACTACTATGTTCATATGACTTTTGAGTGTCCAAATCTGTATATTTTGAGGGTCTGTTTATCATTATATTATTCCTCTTAATTAAAAAAATGTATTATTGATGACACAATTCTGTATTATGATTATAATAATATAAAAAATTTGCAGTAGGATGTGTAATTTGCTTTAATTGGTACCTTAACCCGCATGAAAGTGGCCCGCTTCAAAGTAAATATTGACACTAATAATCACTTCGTACACATCTTACTAATAAATGCGAAACTGTCAGTCATAACTATCTAGTGAATCACCCTGTCTATCAAATACAAGGTAATCAATAGCCAATGCTCATTAATTGATCAGGGCATAAGAGTTACTTCAAAACGGTTTCGTTAAAAGTAACCAAAAATTAAATAATTTAGAGAAGATCAGGTCCAAGGTCTTTTCTAAATTCACAGGTATTTAGTCACAGTTTAATCAGAGACTTTTCTCTTTAACTTCATCAAATGCTTATTTATTTAATCCCCGTTCGTGAAGAAAACTTTCTTTCCTTTATCATGGGTAACGCAAGACTAGGTTGACATGAAAATTAAATCCAGATCAGGTTTTATGCTCCATGAATACGAAAATGAGTTTATTCCATGCACCCATTTTCCCTTTCTCGGTCGTGAAGCAATACAATCTTCAACCGATTCAAATTTAACTTAACCCGTTATAAGTTAAAGACATCTTCAAAAAACTTCTACTATAATAATTAAAAACGCAAATTATGCAGGCACTTCATATAGTCGGACGGTCCTTTGTCTCTTATTTAAATGCTCAAGAAATGACTGGTTTCTATAGGTTTATTGTATATTGAAAAAAATATATACAAATTCACCGTGATATAATCGTCTAAGTTTAAATCTACAAGTACGATTTAACATTTCAAGGTTAAGTGAGTTGCGTCGCTCGGTCTGGAGATGGAAATTTAAGATAATTCGGAACCGAATAAATTAGACGGAGAAACGATTAAAAGATTTTCATCCGTTTAGAGAAACCATAATTGATTTCATTCACGTAAAGGCTTTTTTGCGACTAAATTTTTATAAGAGTTTCTTTGCCCATCCACCTCCAATCAAATGTAGGTCTAGAGTGTTTTTCTTTTTGACTATCGTAGAGGGTGGGGATTTCATAAGGTGGTTCCGTGACGAACAATTAAGAGGTGGAATGAGGCCGTGGAATGAAGAGTTTAATATATTCAATGCAAGGAAATAAATTAAACAAAAAAATCACTGCTCTTGTACAACAATAAATTAGTTTGTATATGTAAATAATATTATTGGAGTCGGTAGTGGAAAAATCAAAACTAAAGCACCGAATTCTTTAATAAATGAAACGATTAATTATCTAAACATTCTCATCTCTGCATTCGTTTAAATAAATAATTATTTATTTTGTATCTTCTTATGCAGAAAAGATAGCATCCATAATGCTTAAGATTCGTGAAACAACAAAGAGAATTCGAATGCAACATAAGTCAAGATGCGAAAAACAGATACCAAACTGGATCTTTGAAAACAATCTTACTTTTTTTTCCCCCTTTAAGAATTGTCTGTCATAAAATATCTACTTAATCTTCGTGGACCATTTTTATAATTGCCATAGATACGAAAGAGAAGAATAAATGGGTTATTCTTCTTGTTAGCCCGCTTTAGTGAAAGTGGTACATGGAACACAATTATTATTATTATTATTGGACGCCAAGATATCAACCGAGATTTTAAAACGATTGGATTCACTTTGGAGGATATAATTCGTTTCGATGGCATATAGCATTTTCAATTTAATAAATTAAGGGAAGTAAATTGGATGCTCTAAAAGATAATTTCCATTTAATATAATGAAGACTCTAATCTATTCATCGAAAATCTGAAATTCATCTTACCGCCCTTTCACTTCATATAGCAGGTGCTTAAAGCTAAAATTTCATATCCTCATTAGCTATTTTTAAACGTTAAAGGCAAATTTTGAACTTCCTTTATTTTATTGGAACTTTAACTATTTTATAATAACTTCGTAAAAGTTTGTTTCCTTCACGTAACCTTGATTAAACATAAAACATAAAAAAATGTAACAAAGGTCTCTGAATATTGAATTTGCAAAGAATGGCGTATAATATTACAGGATCATAATCTATATCTTTTTGACATCATTAAGGAGTGAAATATTTATATTTGAAATTAAAGTAGATTTCAAGAAATTTGATACTCTTACTGCATTGCGTAAGACTAAAGTTCTTTAAACTGAAAGTCTAATTCTTTGCTCTTTTTGAATCGAGAAACTTTATAACAAGTTATTTTTCATTATTTATTTTCAGTTTATTCTTTTAAAATATAAGAAACAAAGACGCCGAAAAATTAGGAATTTTTTTTAAAGTTAGTTTATTCAGAAAATCAAATAAGGAAAAAAGAAATTGCGATACTTTGTCATATGAACTCCAGAGCTTACAGATCTTATGGGATTTTAATTTAAAAATTCTTTGCTAACTCTCCATTATCTCCAGTTACTGCTCATTTTTAAAGATTTTCAAAAAGTGGTTAAGTTCTAATAACTATCAGTTCTAAGAAAAGCCCGAACAACAGGAATTCTATGCATGAATGCAAATTCCGTTTTTGCTTTCTAATTCAGTTTCCGTTTGCTATGAGTTGGAATGGGATCTTCATTGCACAAATTTTGCCTTGCATTGTTAGTCATTAGATACACAAGTACTAGAAGAGGTACCCGACGTTGCTCGGGATAATTACACTTGGTAAACAGAACAATCTCAAAAAATTAAATTATAACTCTCAATTGGTTAATTAATAACTCAATCAATACAACACAGAGCAAAGGACTATCTATTCTACGAAAAATACGAAAAACAGGAATTCTATGTGATATACCGGGACCAGATACTTTAGACTCAAGTTTTTCTTGCTCTTGGCGTAGAAGCTCTTGGTCTATTCGGATACGGAGCTAAAGGATTGCTTCATCTGTCGTCTTTCCACTCTTTCTCAATAGTCTACTAACTATCCATTATCTCCAGTTACTGATCATTTTTAAAGATTTTCAAGAAATTGTTAAGTACTAAGAACTCTCTTTTCTAAGAAAAGCCTGAATAACAGGAATTCTATTCATTGTTACAAATTGAAACTTATCTATATTGCACAAACTTTGCCTTGCATTGTTGGTCATGAGATATTTCTTATTAATATGCCTTGCCATAACCATGAATATCGATTTTTTATCAATAATTATTATCTTTTCGAAATCTGAAGTAGACAGTGATCTTCCTCATGCTTTGAAGGTGAAGTATGCAAAATTTCATCAAGATCGGAATAAAACTGTAAATTTGCATAAGAAACAAACAAACAAACCCACAAACAAACATCCATCTTTATATATATAGAAGATATATTGTTGGTTGTTGGTAAACAGTGGCACCCGGCGTTGGTCGGGACAATTACAGTTATAGGTAAAAGAACAACCTCGAGAAGTTAAATAATAACTCAAATTGGATTTCAGTAATTCTACAATTTCCTGCTGTCGCGTCTGGAACGTTTCAGACTGTTCAAGGGTTCCAAACATGCAAACTCACTTCCTGCGCAATATCTCTGGCGATGATGTGAAAATACATGGCAACAATAACTTCGACGAAACGACTCTCTATTCGGGTGGCAGTGGATGTACATGATCGTGCTCTACAATTCCAACAAATTGAGAGGGGTTATTCACTATTTTGTAGTCTGTTGAATAACCTGGGCTCTCGATGTCTTGAAGCAAAACTTGGGCATTCATTATTTGGTGGATCTAGCAGTCCACTTTTCTTCAGATGCCAAGCTTGCATCGTTAACGGCCGCCACTTGCTCAGTTTCTCAATAGTCTGCTAACTTTCTATTATCTCCAGTTACTGTTCATTTTTAAAGATTTTCAAGAAAATATTAAATTCTAAAAACTATCAATTCAAAGAAAAATTCGAACAACAGGAATTCTATGTATTGTCGCAAATTCAATTTTGTGTTATACTGTGCTCTGCGTCTTGATACCATTATTGATGCAAACACGACAGGATTATTGTTGTACAAACTTTGTCTTGCATTGTTTTGGTCATAAGATACCTCTTAGTATGCCCTACCATCATTATGAATATCGATTATTATCGATAATTATTATTTTTTCGAAATCTAATGTAGACAGCGACCTTCCTCTTGCTTTGAAGATCAAGTGTGCAAAATTCCATCAAGATCGGAATAAGAACTGTAGATTTGTATAAGAAACAAACCAAAAACAACAAACAAACACTCTTAATTGAAATAATTGTCCAGAAAAACAAAATGTAAGTGAATCATTAAGTCAACATTTTATCTTCATCAAGGCTTATTCTTAACAGTGAAGAAGTTAGGTTTGAAATCAGTATTGCCAACTTAGCATTTTAATTTCTGCTAAATTCGCAACACTGAAATTAACAATTTTTTATTATTACATCATTCATTGTTAATGTCAAACTATAACTTCTTCACTATAATAAGCGTAAGCCCTGATGAAGATGAAACGTTGGCTTATAAATCACTGTCATTTTGCTTTTCTGGACATTTATTTCAATTATTCTTTAGAAAATACTTTGACTTTATTGAAAATTATGTCAGATAGTGGAATTTAAGAAATATTAGAATCTTTTCAAATATTTTTTTTTAGAATTTCTTTTTTTAAAACCTCCTAATACCGCGAAACACTTTTTGTAAGCAGGGAAAAAAATCTGAGACGCACATTTAAGATGAGTAAATCGTAATTATTTTGCTTTAATAATAAAGTGAAAAGAAGCGGGTTTTTTTCATTGACCTTGCATATGATATAATTCTAAGAAGATAATTTTCAAAGAGCATAGAAGAAATTTACTCAAAAAAAACGTTAGGGGGGGGTGGAAGGATTTACCTTACGGATAAAAAACGCTTCAAGAAAAAACAAAAGATCTAAAAAGCTTTCGTGTTGGAATTCCACTAGCAGCAGACCATGAAGAGACCACGTGACCTTCACTTGGCGGACCCCATTTGTTTCTCCAATTTGTTAAACGTTGATAGAAATCTTTTATGGGAGAAAACAGAAAAGTCACTCGCTATACATGAGCACTCTAATGAATAATAATAATGGTTTTTAACAAGTTAGTTTCTAATGGAGTATATTTACCTAAGTTGAGAGTAGCTAATATTAAATTAGCATGAGCATTTACGTAAATAAAATAATTATTATAAAAGTTCAATAGCGTACTGAGTGCCTATTTATAGCGAAGGAATTTCTCAAATGATGTAACGAATGGAAGCAGTGGGCCATTTGGCCGTTGGCAAAATTAAGAAAAGAAGAGATAGAGCAGTTCTTTTATCCCCTCTTCATGGGTTCCCCTCTCGAAATTTTAACCTTGAAAAGGTCTTATAATGTGAATGAAAAGAAAAGAAAACGAAATTAAGCGGTTTTAGTATCCCATTCTTCTATCCCAATAATAAACTATTCGCTGATTTGTCTATGTACCATTAAGAGCAACTTTCTTGAGGGACATTCTATTTTAATAATAATATTCTCTTAACGCTACATCACTTTTCAATCAATATTCCAAAATTTCCTTTAATGTCATGGTTTTGTCTAGTCTAATTGCCGCTGAACCACCATGTTATGTTGCGAATGATTTATAATGACATAATGGCGAAAGGTCGATGGACTTGGCGGTTCACTCACACTCATATACATACATATGATTTTTCACATGTGGGAAGAAGGGAGCAGAGGGTGTAGTTGGCATATCAGTCAACAGAGAGGAATTATTAATGTTTATAAACCCTTCAAGGTATGATCAAGGAAGACTAGAATCAGATCGGAGTGATTTTTCAAGTTCTCATGGAACTGCTTTTATTTCTAAGCCCTTTATTATTATTATCATCATCATCATAAGAGAAGAATAAGCTATCATTTTGTGTGGTTTAATTTGGCCCACATGATTTTCTTCTTTGATTAATGTTTTTGAAAAACGTGTTCTCTAGGCTTATTGAAAGCCATTTGGTCCCAGCCACGTTAGGAATGCAACGAATTATGCGAATCGAAAGCTAAAGAGTCGTTTCTAAAGTAAATAAATAAATAAACCGTATACACAAATTCATAGAATTGAAAAAATAACAAACAAATATTAGTTTTAAAAGCTGATGTTGGTTAAACGATGTAATAAATCATCAAAGAAATTAAAAAACGAAGATTCCACGTGAGCCCTCCTTCTGATTCACATCCATTGCATCTGAGCACAATTGATACGCTTCTAGATAGCAAAATAAAATCACAATGGGCTATTTAAACTTGACTCGAGATTAGGTTGATGAATCCATTTGTCATAGAAGGGAAGCAATTTTGTTCTATAGAATTCCTTTCCCTTCCGACGACAACGCCTTGTTTTCACAGCCCCTTATTCTGGGGCTTTGACACTTTTCGATGTACAGTAAAAGTGATGGTGAAAACGCCCCTCGTAACGACATCCATTTCATTGACTCCTGACATATAAATAAATAAATCTTTTTTTTTATTATTATTTGATGTTGTATTGCAGAAATAGTTTGAACTTCTGGAAGTTTTGTCTGGCTTATTTCGATTTGATTCGAATTGCAACACGAAGCATAAAAGGAAAGTTATCATAATAGTTGTCTTATAAAAGTTGCAATGGAATTTGAAATTTAAAAATAATTACAGAGAACATGTATGAAGAGTTTTCTGTATTAGGTTTGGTCCGTTAAGCATTTGATTATGAAAATAGAAGTAAAGGAATACAAGATCTTCATTCATTCGACCGGTTTTTCCTCTTCTATTTTTAGAGAATTGCTAATTCAGAAAACAAGATTTTTTATGTTAATGACAATTACGTTCTCCTTTAATTTCACCTTTAAAACGATATTATTATTATTTAAAAACGTTTTTACTTTCTAGTCTATTATTACATGAAAGCGCTGCTTTGCTAACCATTGTTTTAAGAATTTGTTAAGCTGGCACACCTTATGTAAATTTCAGTTTCAGGTTAGGATAGGAATTTTTTTTTCTTGCTTAGAATAAGGATATAAAAGTTTATTCTAACAATACAATACATATAAAATTATGTTTAATAGTTTATTTCTTTTATTATTTAGTGCTTCCTATTTCCTCTGGCAGGTAGATTTTCAATGAGATACAGTAGGTATCTTTCACCCTTGCATTGCAATGCTTTCATTATCCTACGCAACTGCATTACTGTAAAGTAATAAATACAAAATTAAATCAAATTCTAAAAGTTCGGAAATTTGAAAATGTAAGTGCATGTAAACTAAGGAAAAGTATAAATAAGACATCGAAGACGGAAAATAGGAATTACATGTACTTGTTTCTTAGTAATGACGCAATAAGTATATTAGCTCACTGTGTTAGCAATGTTTTCATTATCTATAAATAAAACTCTGAAAAAATAAACGATAAATTCCTCTATGAGAACTTGATTTCATTTGAATCGTGAACTCGTAACATTTTCCAATGAAATTGAAGCTGAGCGTTTAAAGTGCGTTTTTTCATATGTAGGATGAGAGAATAAAGTTCAGTTAAGTAGTCAGTGAAAACGTTAGTAGCCTTTCCCTTAAATATAAGGAAATAGCGTGCTTAATAAGTCTTTAAAAGTCTATATATTGCTTTCGTCTCTTTGTCAATCCTCTCCGACGACATTTGATATGACAGTTCCTGAAGTGGGTGGTCTTTCAAAAAAAAAAAATTTTCTTTTTTAATATTCTTTAAAACAGTCGAATGAATTCGACACACTTTCATCTCCTTTATGCTTTTGTTTTTTCTCTTCTTTGGAAACCATTCAACCGAGTCGTTGGCTTATTAAGTAAATGACCGTGTATCACCACAGTAGCTCGTGTCGTTCGAATTTCCCTTTTCGCACGCTCTCATCCGATGCCAATAAGACAATGAACCTTGACCGGTGATGCTTCCATCAGCGGAGGGCTCCCATGTCATGTTTTTTGCATGACCCGAGCGCGACATTTGCATCTCTTCGCTTCCCCCCTCCCTTCCTACACGGCAAAATAGCCTTGAAAAGTCAAGAGTCGTTCACTTTCGAATGGGAAACGTGACATTGAAAGCCATAAGATTCGGGCCCATCACACGTTGATGAAAAAGAAATTCCAACTGGCCCACTGAACTAAGCCAAATCGAAAAAGGAGCAGGGTTACGTAGATGGAGGGAGAATTTCAAGAATATATGAAGGCTTAGCTCTTTAATTCCGCACTTCGCCTTCTATATGATGTCACTGGTTATTTGATACAAACGCAGGCTAATTAATACTACTTGGTCTAATCGCGCTACGAAAATGACTAATACCGTTGAATTTTCGTCTATTTTGCCTAGGTTCTCATCTGAGTGAAAGAAAACACGAGTGACAACATGGCTTTCATCAACAAGAATTTAATCACTCTCAAGCTCTTCCTTTTTTGGACCTATGGAGGTAAATTACCCTTTTTTGATACTTTACGGCTTATGTTTAATATGTAAAAATTTAGAATCCAAGCCTTGTAGAAATGATACTTTCAATATTTAGATATAACGTTCTTGTATTCTATTACAATAAGATATTGAAATTTCAATGACAGAGAGACAGTGTTACGGGTTCGACAAACGTTATTTAATAATACCTAATGCGCTGTCTCTACAACATTTTAAATCAGTGCATCATATATTTTTAATATTTTTTTACCTCCTGAAAATTGACTCCATTGTAAACGAAACCTATAGATCCTCTTTCTAAATAACATGTAGCTAAATCTAAGTTTCTATAAATTCTAAATGAGTTTTATTTTTACCAAATCACAACGTCTTATATAGTCTATCCACGTAGAAAGTTCCGACATAAGTTATCCTAGATTTAGGATAAAGCATTACACGAGGTACATCAACTGATTTATTATAGCAAAGCGAGCACTCTAAATTAAAGTCACAGCGTATTCTAAATGCCTGAATCGGATTATCTAAGTTTAATTTAATTTTTTTATAATTTATATATCTTCAAGATTTGTATAAATTTATTTTTCATAATGACTGAGAGCTACTCATGATTAAATGATTTTATTTTTTTTTTAAAGAACGTCGTTATAAGATGTGGTATATTGAATGAAAGATGTGACTAGAAATATCAAATAGTAACACTTCAGTTAAAAATTAACTTTTTGAACAAGAAATTTAATATTGAATGAGAACTACAATAGAACCTCAATTATCCGGGTTAATGACTGGCGCCCGTCATCCGGATAATCAAAAATCACGGATGATCGAAAATAATTCTAAAAATTCGCGGAGCTTGCGAAGTGTTAGGATGTCACTAATGATCTAAAATTTGAATCCGCTTCCTGCTTAAGAAAGTTAGCAATGTTTCAGTACAATTTAGCGCTTCTGCAAGCGAAACTTTCTTTTCTGAAAGCCCGTTTTCAACCGCGTCATCGTCGCTTTCTTCCGGCAATACCGCACTTGACTTCGCTTCCGCAGCACTTGATATCGTCTTTAAACTTGATATCCAGGCTGATCATTATCAGAGAGTAGTTAGTCTTCGAAGTCAAGAAAAGCGACATTTCCTTCAAATATACTAGATCACTATATCGGTCATTGGGTATCGATGTCTCCATCCTCGCCTTCACCCAAGCATTCTCTTCTCCTATCAATCCAGTCAGCTCTGACCGCTTCGCTATCTACATTTTGGCTCTATTGCAATTTATTTCATGTAATCAGGAATAGATGAAGAAGGTTCATCTGTTCCTGCTGTAATCTTTGTGGAAATAAAAATCTTGGCAGTCTTCCGATATCTTGCAGTTTTTTAAAACGATCCCGGATAACCGAATACACGGTTAATTGAAGACCGAATAATCGAAGTTCTACTGTAACTGTGACCCGTCACTAGGTTTGCATTGGGCCGAATGATGGATTGATGGATCCACTAGGTTTGTATTCATGGATTTTGAATGATTAATCTACAGGGGGAACTTAATAATAAAAAAACCTATGTCGGATAGATACTTACGGTTTTTTTGTATAATCTCCATCTAAAGAAATGTTTAAACTGCTGGTACGGTAGAAGCCGAAGCGATGTAGGTGGCGCTAGCATCGGTCATATTGAAAATGGCGTCTATGAGAGAGAAAGCTCAATGCGTTCTAACATTGAGCATTTTCAGTTCGTGAATTCCTCGATTCAATGTTTCCCAACCGATGGTTTGAAAGAGATGGTCCAACAGCATGGCCCCCACGTTCTCCGGACATAACGCCCTTAGACTTTTTCCTGTAGGGCTATGTTAAGGATAAAGTGAACACATTAAAGGCAAGAATAAGGGATGCGATATTGACGGTAAAAGAAGACATGTTGGCGAATATGTGGCGAGAAATTGAATATCGTCTAGATGATCTTAGAGTCATACGAAAGGTGCACATGTTGAATTGTACTAGCGATGTGAAGAAAAGCTTTTTGAATTGAAGATCATAATATAAAAAACTGTATGTATCTATCTGACATAGTTTTTTTTTTATTAATTTTCTTTGTCAATTAATTTTGCAGAATACTTTATGTTCACCCTGATACGAAGGGGTTGTTTCATGTTGGAAATGCATGAGGTTCGTGAAATTTTACAAGTGAATTTAGTAACAATCGAACGTATCATTCCGTTCTTCATTTTCAAGTATTCTGCTTAATTTCCCTCAAAACTTGAATCGTTCTGGGAAGACTACATCGTAGCCCTTCTGATGCTGGTTGATCTTATTCTAGAATAATAGATCGGTGTAAGGGAAAAGGTTTCATTATATCCAAAAATGGTATAACAAAAGTTATCAAACGCGGAAGACAAATGGATCCAAACAATCAATAATGCTGCTGACGAAAAGCGCACCCGCATTCTTCCCGTACTATGGCTAACATTCGAACAGTGAAGAGGCTACTCCTTACAGAAAATCCGCCAACGTTGGAACTTTAGTTGCATCGGTAATCCGTATTATTCTTCAAGATTTGAAATTAAAACGCCGCCATATGGCCCGAGGTCACGTTTTGTTGCCAAAACACATGCAAGAGGCAAACCATCAGCAGAAAACTTGAATTGAACGTTCTTTGGCAGGCGACAAATGGAAGAATAGTCACCTTAGATGATGCTTGAGTCTCTTTATCGAAAGACAAGACAAGGGCAATTTTATTGAAAA
Source organism: Rhysida immarginata (assembly GCA_023313115.1). Lineage (NCBI taxonomy): Eukaryota > Metazoa > Arthropoda > Chilopoda > Scolopendromorpha > Scolopendridae > Rhysida > Rhysida immarginata. Next base: position 460,975 of record JAHWFO010020423.1, read on the forward strand.
CAGGATGATTCGACTCGATCTGATGATACGACTCGATCTGCGTCAATAAGAAGAGTTTTCCCGAAAGGATTCAAAATGGTGTGATGAGAAATGGGGAAATGAGAAATCATCTTGGAATACATATATCGTAACGACATTATATATGGCCCTAGGGCGAAGGACGTGTATATCCACTAGGACAAAGCATCCAGCCACACAGCTAAATCGGTATGTTCGAATGGAACAGGAAACTGGGATTGACTATCAGAATCTATGCTCAGAATCTGTCAAGTCACCCGATGCCTCTCATGAATTTTCTTGGATTCGTTCACCTTAAAGGAGCTCATCATGTAAGATGCCCGGGAACACTTTCTGGAGAATTGACCTCACTGTTCTCGTAGAAGCCTTTTACAATAGAAACTAAGATGTCGAGCGACTGCTACAAGAAAGGGTCATCACATAGAGCAATAGGGGTGGGAAATGGGTTCCAGTAGATCTATAGTAAGTGTATTCTGGTCACCATAAACATGAAACAACCCTCCGTAATGTAGAAATTCGATAGCGCGATAACGTCACATGTTAGAATAACGCGGCCAACGAGTTTCTTGCTAAAGGTGAAAGTGGCCCTTTATGATAAAAAGCTTGAACACCACTGTGCTAAACGATGGTGATAAATACTAAACATATACGAAGAAAATGCTATTATTATAGTATGCTAAAGCAAGAAATAATACATAAGAGTATTTCTTTGTTATGTCTCTTAATCTTATCACTCTGCCACCATACATTGTAAAAAGTAAACCAATATAAATCATCTCTTATGCACTCTTGAAAAAGGCGGGAATAAAAGCCGAAACTAGTCATGTCTAATTTCGATTTGCAATATGTTGTATTGTTAAATCTCAATCAAATTTGTTATAAACTACAGTACAAAAACAGAATGCATAAATGGCTTACAACATACCGTATTTTCGCGCCAATAACCCACGAACGAGAAAACCCGCACCCCTGAATAATCCGTGAAAATTTCTTTTTTATTTTTAAAAAAAAATTATAAGCCCCGCACACTTGCATTCCCCGTGAATATACTGAAATAACGACATTTCATTTCCCATCACCAAAAGCTTCTCAAAATACGAAAGTAACTTCTCAAAGAGACTGCAACTTTAAAACTGCTTCGATCTGACGAAGTTGCATTCTGTCCTGATGAACTTCAAACGAAATTAGCGTATAATATATAGGGTGATTCAAAATTCAATGTACAAACTTTTAGGGGAGGTAGTATGGCTTATTCTAAGCAAAAAGGTTTATATGAACATGGGTCCGAATTCAACATCGTAACCCGTGCTCACATGCGAGTACTAACCAGTACGTGTTACGACTTTGACTGCGTAACTCGGAAACTAGTCGTTTGAATTCGATCAAATTTTAACGGTAAACATACTTTAAGCACCCTATTATTCCATCAAATTTCATTATCCCGGGTATTATAAAACCTGAGTTATTAACTTGTTGATTTTGATGGCGGCATTTTTATTTCTGTTCATATCTCCGTTATCATTCAAATTCGGACCCATGTTCATAGGAACTTTTTTTACTTAGAATAACCCATACTACCTCCCCTAGAAGTCTCTATAATGAATTCTGAATCACCCTATATATCACAGTACTTTAATTAAACAGTATATACAGTTCATTATACAGTATATTAATTCACTTTTTGTTTGAATTCCCATCGCCAAAAACTAATACGAAAGTGACCTCTCAAAAAGATGGCAACTTCAAAACTGTTTCGTGACGAAGTTGCATTCTGTTCTGATTGGTTAGTCTTGATTGGTAATAGCACTGCAAGCACTAAAACTCTGGCGATATGATCTCTTGTTATACAAGGTGGTGATTCGCGCTATTCTACTTCACTGTATGCCTGCTTGGGCCTCCATTTGCAAATCGAGGTGGAAAGATCTTCAGACCTTCCAAATTGTTGCCATCCGGTCCCATTGCCCAACTTGACAGAAGAGTTGCCAACAAGCTCTCCATTTATGAGGATCTAGGGATGACCCACATTGGTTCTCATGTCCAAACACTTCGCAGAAACATGCTGCCCAAGATGGAAAATTATGAAAATATTCTGGTTGCTGGTATTTTGGACCACTCACTCGTTATTAAGGGTTCTCTCAGGTTTCGAAGACCCCGTCTTATCTTGGATGTCATTTTTGAGGACATTAACAAGGCCGACTTCCCGAACTACTGGATCTCCTAGATCTTAGTTTTTAGAGTTCGCTATTCGTCAATCTACAATCTGATTCTCGTCCTGACTCTTCTCTGGATGACTTAAGAGGTTTCCCATTTCAGTGTACCTCATTTGGTTACTTTTTGGGTAAGCGTGTAAAATGAGCTAGGCTCCTGGACCACTCGTGCTACTTTTTCCATTACACTGATCGATTGTCGATTGTCGATCTGGTGCCAAGTTTGCTTAGTATATTCTATCACAGCGGCTAAAGGGATCAGAAAAGTTCAAAATTCGCCGTCATTGTAAAAAAAAAAATAAAAGCCGCACCCACTTAAATCCCCGCACCTCTTCTCTTCGGCAGGTAAAAAATTGTATACCCCGCCGGATGTTGCGCGAAAATACGGCATTCCATGAAGTTTGCAATTTCAAAAATTATTTACATATAAGAAGCAAGAAAGTCAAATAAACGCATGGAAAATAGCTAGCCTTATACCTTACATCGGCGTTTCTTAAAGTGGGAATCGTGACAATTCCTGTGACGGGGTGGGTGCAGAAAATTTGGTGGTTGACCCATTTTTTCAATTTTTATAAATTTACTAAGTATCCATATGAATAAAACATATTAGAAATTAAAAACATAACACAGGGTCTTGGATAAGCAATATTTTAGTTGCCGACGCGTTTCGATTTATATCATCTTCACAAGCTATACACTATCTTATTGCTTATCCAGAACCCTGTGTTATGTTCTTGCTTTTGTTCTTAGCAATATTGGATAGCACGTATATTATGAATATTGGAAATTACCTGGAGTTAAGATTGCCCCTATTCCGGATTTTTTTCTGCGCACATCTATGATTCGGGAGTCCTTTGGGATTTTTAAATGTAAAAACCCAAAGGACTCCCACAAGACCAGAACGTTAAGAAACACTGCCCTTATATGTTTTAAAAATTAGCTCCAAACATTGTTATTAGGAAATAATTGTTTTATTCTGATATCAGAATTATTCTATCACCTTTTTTTTTCTGTAAACTAATTCTTTTATTTTTCTTTTAGCTTTAGGAAGCTTATGGCCATTCCTGACAGTACACATGAAAAGCCTTGGTTTGACACTTGAAGAGACGGCCATTATCAACCTCATTCTTCCATTCACAAGCCTTTTGGGACCTCCACTGGCTGGAGCTCTTGCCGATAAAATCGGCCGCTATCGTCTCGTTCTTGTCCTGTGTATGGTATTTGCAGGGCTTTCCTATAGCGCCCTCCTCTTGGTGCCACCGGCAAAGCGTCACGCACCTCGTGAACCTTACGTATCCTTCTCTTGTGATGCTAAAGCTGGACTCTTACATCTGGAACGCTGTTCTCAACCTTGTGAATTACCAGTAGCCGAATATGCTTTGGAACTCAGTCACTGTCGTAATGTATGTTCACCGCCACCAACTACCTCGTCGCCAGTTATCGTAGGAGAAGTATCGTCAGAAGTAGTCAACAGTAGCGATATCGCAGAAGCAATAAACGGATCTGCATTGCTAAATCCGATTATCTGCTTTCAGCAAAGTCGGAAAGAATGTCATGTGTATAATGTATCAGGGCAGAACGAATCTATACTTTTGAACTTTAATGTGCTTCATATTGTCCATAATGGGCAGGATGAGTGTCGATATCAGATAAGGACATTCACTCGCAAAGGATCTGATGAACTGTTTAATGGAATGAAATGTAGGTTTGCAGAACCTGAATTATGCCATGTGGAATGTCAACTAGAAGATAAGAGTCATCCTTCTCTCAAAACGCCTCGATGTGTTCATGTGGAAAACGATCCATTCCTAACGTTTTGGATCTATTTCTTGATTCGTGGCATTGCTGAACTCTTCCCTCCTTCCTGCTTAGCTCTCCTAGATGCCACCATATTGAATATGGTTCGTAAACATCATGGCCAGTATGGAAAGCAGATACTATGGGGCATTGCCGCCATTGGAATATTTCCTCCTCTAGTTGGTTATTGCATGGACTTTTTTAATCACGCCAATGCACAACCCGATTATACACCTGCATTCATAGCCTTCGATGCTTTTCTATTAATCGCTGCTATTCTTGCCATATTCTTAGACACTGAACGTACAGAATACATGCAACGTCTGTGTCGTCATGTTGGAAAGCTTCTACGTAATACCGAAATCCTTATGCTTTTCCTTGTTGTTTTCACTCTTGGAACCCAGTTTGGCTTCGTGGAGACTTTCTTCTACTGGTTCTTGGAAGAACTTGGAGCAAATAAATTTCTCCTTGGATTAACTCTAACTGCTGGAGTTTTGCCCAGTCTTCCTTTCCTTTATTTTGGAGACCGAATTGTGAAAATGGTGGGCAATGCTAATTTGCTCATCATCGCTCTCTTCGTCTATTCCATCCGTTTTACTGGTTACGCCTACATACCAGGACCGTGGTGGTCACTACCATTTGAAGCTCTTGAAGTGTTCACTCTTAACCTTATGTGGGTTACAACAGCTACGTACTGCGCTCGTTTAGCACCACGAATGCTTTTGGCAACAACGATGGGGCTCACAACGGTACTCCATTATAACGCAGGTAAGTATTTAAAGTTAAATTAAAAAGCTTCAGCGCGTTTTATTTATTTTCAGTTTTTATTACGTTATTCGTTTTATCTCTAACACTCACGGCAATAAATCACAAGCAATAGAGCAGAAATCACCCTTCACTTGCCGGAAGAGATATAGGTCAGATTGTAATCATATATAGAAACGAGATCACGTTTCCTTTCAGTCATAAACGATTCGTAAAGATACCAATTCGCAGTTAATGTTGAAATTCAAAAAATGTTAGCCAAGAAATAATGTATAATATTTTTCCAGCACAAATTATGTAAAAAATATAACATTTATAATACTATAAAAACTAACTAGTTTTTTTAAATATAACCTAAAACATAACGTTATTAGGTAATTAAATAATTTATTTTCCAATTAAAATTTAAAGTAAATCATAAATTTTATATGAAATTACAAACATTTTAACGCAAAATCTTTATATATAGTCCATGGAATATGGAATCTTTAACATTTTATATTCAAAATTATAACTTCTAGGGGTAAATAAGATTATAAACGTATTTACTTGTTTGTTGTTTAGGTCGAGGAGTTGGAGCCTTGGCTGGTGGTTACGTGATGGATAAGTTTGGTGCACGCATTGCCTACCAAGGTTCAGCCGTCTTTTCTGGTATCATGGGACTCATCTACTTCGCCATTTATCATTTCTACTTGAAAGACCGAAAAGCTCCTATCATTATAGGTAAGAAGTCGTGCGCTATAAAGAATAAACATACTTTTCAATGTACAGACTTTAAAAATTATTTTCTCTCAAATTCAATATATAAAATATTATACCCAATTTATATAAGAATAACTTAAAAAATAATAATAATAAAAAATACAATGAAAAAATTTATTATGAGAATTTACTTCCCTCTCTTGACATAAGGAATGTGTAAAACCCGCGAATAAAAAAAAATTATCTACAATAAGAGGGCACATAAAATTAAAAAAAAAAACAGAATATATTTCCTGGAGATAAAATTTCTTACTATTTTGGTCTATACTGTGTCCATAGCAAATAACTTGTAGAAAATCTGAGGGTGATTAAAAAAAACTGCTACTCCTTATGAAAATAGGCACTTCTGATAACAAATTTTAAAATCCAACGATGAGATGAAACACATGATGATAAGATGTTCATGAAGAAACCATTATGAATTTTGAAAATGAGTCCAAAATAATTTTCTTTTTATTGTATCACTTTTCTCCTTTGTAACTTCTGAAGATGAGTGTCGGGAACACTCGAAAGCGTTAAAGTTATTTTTATATAACATTTCTCATTGTTTGTATCTTCATTATTTTATGATTGGAATTTTATTTTGGACTCACTTTCATCGTTAGATTTTCTGCTATGCCTATTTTCATAAGGAGTAGCAGTGTTTTTAATCACTCTCAGATTTTCTATAAGTTATTTGCTATGGACACGGTATAGACCAAAATTGTAAGAAATTTTATCTCTCCAAGAAATATCTTCTGTTTTTAAAAAAAAAATAAATTTATGTGCCCTCTTATTGCAGATAATTTTATTTTTTTTATTCTGAGGGTTTTACCCATTCCTTAAGTCAAGGGAGGGAAGGAAATTCTCATAATAAATTTTTAAATTTATTTTTTTCATTGTATTTTTTATTATTATTATATTTTTAGTTATTCTTATATAAATTGGGTATAATATTTTATATATTGAGAGAAAATAATTTTTAAAGTTTTTACATGTTTAAGCCCAATATAATTTTAGGTGTACTTAATTCAATGTACAGAATTTAAGAAGTGGTCCGAATTAGCGTATTTTTGTGTACAGTCAACCAAAGGAAATAATCCACACAAGTTTAATACTTAATATTACATTTCATGCTAATGTGTTGTTTTAATAGATTTTTTAATTATAATTATTTAAATTTAATAATCTTAATAATGTTAACTCTAAATAAATTAATATTGAAACGGTAAAACTCAAGAATAAAATTCATGTGTGGATTATTTCCCTTTGATGACTGTACCTTAATAGATAACATAGGGCAACAAAAAATAATTTTTTAAAAACTTTTTTAATGTAAAGGGCTGATTATTATGCTTTTTTACTATCATCCACAGATTTATTGTTTTTCAATGAAACATTTTAAATTATACAGATTTTGGGACCTGATAAATTTCCTTGTGGCCCAACAATATGGATACTTTAACATTGTAGCCGCTTCTCTCCACACCCATTACTTTAACCATAATGTATAGAATTAATAATAATTCGTGTTAAGTTTCTATCATATATTTTACTGTTTCACTATTTATAAGTGATGAGCGTACTATAATGTATTATTAGTGTAATTTGTACATTTTTTTGTTAAGTTTAAACAGTATTTTTACTTTAAAAAATTTACTCGTTGAATTTATTTGTGCACTTACCTTATGACAACAGATAGACCTACTTCATTCCTTCAGAAGTTAGCAAATGTCTGACAGTCGCAATCATCGTTCTTGAAGATCACCAGAATTAGGCCCGTTTGGAATTGAAACAGAATCGAGTTTCAATTAATTTCGTTTTAATTGACAATGAATTAAAAAATGGCAGGATCGTAGAAAAAGCGCGACGCTTCGAAATGAACTGAGCACACTATGCTGTTCGCATTTGGGTACCAGTTCTTCGTTGGCAATTGGTGATCCACTGCTTCTTAATCGATTCTGATTGTGGAAATCTATGAAACGTGAAGTTTCTGTCGGATTCCTTATTTTCACTCAAACAGAACAATTTAAAAGCATTCTGTTAGTAAAAAGGCAAACAAACTTTTGCATTATGTAGAATCGAAACGAGGCTGGAATCGAAAGCGGTTCTCGCGGCAGGAAATGGCTTCTTGTTCCGCTGATTCTCCTGAAGGGGCGAGAGGGCCTATTTTCAATCTTCCGAGGCTTTTTTCTTAACAAAATATTAGGATAAATCGAAAAATTTTGAATGATATATATATATATATATTTTATTACCCTAGAATGCAAAATAATAATAATAAAGTCGAATTTTTCCGTGGATTTTAACCAGAAAACTACGCAAGATTCTGGCTCAAGATAATCACACTTATTCTATTCGTTATGCTTTAACATTTAACATTGCAGTCTGTATGTGCATAATTTGCAAACGCGACGTGATAGAAAAAAACTAAAAGCAGATTCGGATTCAGCGTACCAAAAACCACAGGGATAAGGCAAATTCATTCAAAAAGTTTTTTTTCATCGTTGGCCTGTGTAATTAATAAAAAATTTTTTATCATTTTCCAATTCGTTTCATTCAGTATGAAACAGAAAATAAATATTTTAAAATTTCGCAATTTAACACCGTTAATTTATAACGATATTATAGGACTCTCTAAAGATTGTTTTTATTATTTTATTTTAAATGGACAGTTTAAATTCAATTTGATAGAACAAATCTCCACACTATTTTCTTAGTCATGCTCATTAATAAGATAAACAAATAAGGGGCATTTTCCTAAATTGATGCCCACTGCAACTCGCTTCATAAATGTAAATGAATCTATAAAACCTAACAAGGGAATCATCCGAACTTGTATCCCTTAGTTTCACACCAAACTGAAATATGTTACTCCCCTAAAGCTACTATTGATGCTTGCATTAATAAGAAATCGCAACATTTTGTTACTTTCAAAATGAGCCGCGAATACGAAAACATGAGATCTATACTCGTGTCCAAAAGTTAAGCATAATCAATATCCGTGTACTTATTTCATAACCAACTTCCAGAATGAGCTGAAACCTGGAATCTGTGTGCGCGTGTGCAACGCCCCATTGGAAGTGCAAAAAAGAAAAGACAAAACCGTTTAATTAAACATGTTTTTTTTTCATTAACAAAAGATTATGAAAAAGAGAAAAAAGAACATGGTTTTTATGCGCATGAAACATTGCGAAAATGGTGCTAATATGGGGTATGGACACTCCTAGCGGCCACATAAGCCATATATCTGCGTTCGATGCTTCCAAAGAGGTTGTTCACAGTGCTCTGTTGGCAACAAGTCCCACTCCTGGCGAAGAGCAGTTTTGAGCTCTGGGATGGTCGGAGTGCAGTTCATCTCCCCACACATTCTCAATCGCTTCATATCCGGAGATCTTGCCAGCCACTCCATGCGTTGGATATTCTCGCTTAGCAGAGCACTGCGGGGATGTGCATTATCGCCCATGAGAATAAAATCTGGAGCCACGGCCTTTGAAACCTCTAATATGACTTTTCAGTACATCTTTGAGCATTGACGGTACTTCTGGCAAGAATGTGGAGCTCTGTGCGTCCGTTTAGCATGATGCTTCCCCAAACCATAACGCATCACCACCATACTGGACCGACCGAGAGGGCTAGGGCGTAGGGTTTCTAGTTCTGGAATCCAGGTGGTCGTGGGCATGGTTGTTTGTGTTTGTCCCGGGCTGCGTACAGATATAACTTGTGTGAAAGGCGCAAAATGACTTTAGTAATCGACGCCAAAAATTCTAATAAACCAACCAATCAACCAACCACCATACTGGTCCTTTTCCTTGATGCTGTATTTGGATTATTTAGGATTCCACGTTCTTTCCAGGTAGTGGTTCGACGAGAAACGCTTTGTAAGCTGAACCTGGACTCATTGGTGAATAGCACGTTGCTCCACTGATCCAGAGTCCAGTTACGATGTTCTCGACTCCAGTTTAAACGGGCCCTGCGACTCACATGGGTGAGCGGGACACAAACTGCCCGACATCTGGAAACTTTTGTTCCTGAGGCGGCTGCAAGCTGGTTAAACAGCTGCCTGGCAGGTAGGATCATTAATTGCAAATACCGGTCCTATTGAGTGATTATAATCCTTGGGCGACCTTGCACTGGTCGGCGTTTAACATTTCTTGCGTCTTGGAACCGTCCTTAAAGTCTGAAAAATCACACTTTGTGGAACATTCATTTCTCTGGAGACTTTCATTTGTGACTGTCCTCCTTCGAGTCTTCCGATTATTCTGCCTTTCATGACAAGATCAATTTGGAGTCTCCGGTCCGTATTAAACGCAAAATCAATTATAACAAGTTCTCCTAGCGTGGCTTACAAGCGTGTACTGTATTTACTCTACTGATTTACCATACTGTATTTCTTGCACTTTCATCACTTTGCATAAATTTGCATTTCTGAGATAATCCGATCGTGAACTAAGATTGGTTTATTCGTCTAAATGATTTATATATTTACATATCAATGTTTGTCGTTTTTCTGGATCTGAACCTTTAAATTTTTTTTTACAATTTTGTTTAACTTTTGGACATGAGTGTATGTGAGAAAATTCGATTGGTGATCTCGTAATCCTGAACATCTTTTTTAGTGGCTCGTCAGTAACAATTTCTTGTAAATTAAATTTACGATTTAATTTTTTCAGAAGCTTCAACCAACGGTCACCATAGCCCAGCATGGGATCAGCGAAACGCCAACGGAGACGCTCAAGCCATTAAACCCATCCTGGACAGCAAGAACAACGATTCGGTATGAACCAGTCATCATACAGACATAGAAGAAAAGAAACCGAGATTGTAAGAGCCTTTCCAGCATGTTCTACCAAAGTGGTGCTTAATATAAAATTTCCCATTGAAGCATGTGTATCAAGAAAATTGAACATCTGTGGAGAGGAACATGTCTATTCTGAAAGGTGCAAACAAAAATCATCAAACGTAAAAAACAAAAATAAATATATCACAGAACTATCTTCATTTATAAAAAAAATGATCATTTTAGAAAATCATATTAAATATCATCGTACGGTGTCATTTTAAATGAATCGCAGATGTAAATATCATACATCAATTTACTGAATTTGTTTTTAGTAGCTATTCATTTACAGAATGGAAGAACGTTATTATTTTACTTTAAAAAAATAATTCCGTCATTGTAAATGGTACAAATCTGATTGAACCTCATATACTTATACAAAAAGAAAAAAAAAGTTGTGTTCATTTGCTTATTTTGTTAAGTTGTCTTAAGATCATTTGCGTTTAGATTCTGTCACAATTTCTTAATTTTTTTTAATTATTGTAAATACTTTTGTTATTTTCTTATATATTCGACATCATCTAGTTCGATTAAAATGAGATTTCTTTCTTCTAAAAGAATTTATTTTTTAACGTTGGTGCTTAAAGACAATATGATACTTAGTTGAATTTTTTTTCTGTTGTATTATGTTTAAAGAAGTTCAATTTGCTTCAGAATATAAGAATGTAATTCTTTTACTCAATTATTTTGTGATATTATTTCTATACAGTATTTCAATATGCCAATGGTATGGTTAAGGAATAAGATTAAAGCTAGTTAATTCAAACGCGGCCTTTTTCTGTATAAAGAATTAACTGAAAGAAATTTGTTTAAAGACGAATGTGAAAATGTGCAAATTTTGTCATCAAAACTTTCTGAATAAATGAGAATATATTTCTATAAGAAATAATTTTCTTTTTTTAATTAATAATATTCATTATTCGCGTTTAACTTATTAGAACATTTCCTTATGATAAACCAAGTGGGAAAAAAAATTAAAAAAAACGGGGTGGGGCAATTGTCTTTGAAGACTTACTTAGCTTCTCGTGTAATTTTTTTTGTGGTGACTAACAATGATAGGTAACTCGAACTGCAATTGCTCGAAATGTGCACGAACGGCAACCTGAAGACACTTCTCGTTTATGTGTCTCATCTGCTCTTTCCTTTGGATCATTTTACTAAGCGAAAAATCATTTGGAAACTCGTGACGGACTTACAGCATGTGTTGTGAATAGATACAAAAGCGATTTTATCTTCCAGGAATTGATTTTTAGATAAATCGCAGTTAGAGGGAATGCTGTCGACAAAAATTTTGATTTTCTTCTATTTTGGAGGTATGTAAAATTTTAATTTTTTTTAATATTACAATAGACATGATAATTTCCAGACATTAATTTGTTTTGCTCACTTCGACTTACCGAAATTTTTTTTTTCATCTCCTTCATCTCTTTAAAATTCTGTTTTATGGACTATCTCATTTCATAAAGTTTTTTTTTGTTTTGTTTTTTTTATAAACGGTTTGTCCTCCCCCCTCCCTCATTCAAATGAGTTAATCATATGTGGAAAAATAACACCTTCAGCAACATCAGTCTTAGCTATTAAACTAAAACCATAAAATTAGAACGAAGGAATTAATGAAAGTCCAAAATAGGGAAATTACACATTTCAGTTTTCGTATGAAATCTCGATTAAATAAAATTTAATTATTTAATTAATTAAATCATTTAGTTAATCCATGATATTAACAGCGCAATTAGCAATTCATTAATCCGATTTGAATTGATGTATGTATTTATACTATACTTGTAAATCGGAATAATGCTTTTGTAATTGCACATTTCATATATGCAAATAGAAACATTCGTATATCTCACTTTCTTCTTATTGGCAAATACCATCTATTAGGAAATATGCCATTTCTTGTTATTGCATTTCATATGGATGTCTAGCAATACGTAAATATTACAGTAATTATTACCGTTTGGGTTATCATCAAAAAAAAAAAAAAAAAAAAATCTAACGAGTTGAAGGTTAGAAGGCTCAAATGAAGGTTTCGAGTTTTAGAGATTCATTATAACAATAAATTGTTCTTTACCCAATATTAAAATTTAAGAAATATATGATTATATGAAATTATTTTATGTCATTAGGTCATTTAGAGTAAACGAAGCATTTATCAATAATTTAGTGTTAATTAACGAAACGATCATTGATCAACTTGCTCCACGTTCACGCCTAGGCAACGAATAGAGTTTTAATATTTTATTTTAAATTAACGTTAAAAATAACCAAACCGTTGTGTTTGATAATGAAATTACATCCCTCTGCTTTTAGATTAAGCAAATTATATCTTTCTCTGAATGCAATTTCTGCATTTTCTATCTCTAACCAATATTCTAATCAGTGCTTGCTTCGAACTATGACATTTAACATTTGACGTTGTGCCTCCAGGTACAAATATTTGGACGTTTCATTAACCTCTACGAATGGACAGTTAAAAGAAAATGTTAAGATTTTTAAAACTAAGTAAAAAGCTATAGGTATGTTTATTTACTTCGTGATGACTTCTCTAGTGAATTAAACGGGGGTTAGTAACTTCGCCTATTATTTTCTGAAAAATTTAACGAACATATGAGATATTGCGTTTGACGTCGGGGCAATTGTAACGCAAACATTCAGAATGTATAATTTTATTATAATTCTAATTAGTGTCAATAATTAACATCTTATTTACTTTACAACTACAAAACTATTTTTATTTTATTTTTATCTGCATCCGCCTAGGATCTGGGCTAATTTTACATCGTTACGGTGAGGGTAAAAATGAATAAATTTCTTGTTTACTTTAACATGAATTGATATCTTCATCTTTCGTTTTAGATGTTGTTACCAAAGAATTTACCTCCCTTCATCTTTGTAAGTAGAGTGCACTATCCCTTCTCATTTAGCACGCAAGATCTTGAGTGAATCTAGATATCCTCTAGACAATGGCGCAGGAGTTCCGATTACTAAATTGTGATGACAACGTTAAATAATACAGAGGGTTGAGTACGTTACAACTAAACGATTTGCAAGCGTCATAAGTCTATGAGAAACCCCGCCGCCATGTTCGGTGATGTTCTATCTGGTGCCTACGGTGTGGAACTATGGCTCTGTATCGCAGTTTCCATTCATTAAGACTTCGCCGCAGAGAATTTAGGTCGAGCTGTGCAGACCCCTCTTCACAGGCTTTCCATAGACCGTCCAATGTACGGGGTCGTCTACTTCCAAGGGCGCCTTTCAGCAGTCCAAAGCCCCAATAATCCATGGGGGATGCGTCTGAAGGTTTCACGGTATGTCTTCAAACGGAATAGAGCTGGTAAGTGGTGACGTCACTTCCTGGCCGGTTGCCTAGCGATTCCAAACTTAGGTTTAACTTCTCTATGCTTTTCTATGGCCTTACACCACATTGTTAAACCTAATGTTTGGAATCGCTAGGCAACTGGCCAGGAAGTGACATCATACTTATCAGCTCTATTGAATGTATGCCCGTCTCCTGTTCCAGTTTTCGCAAATGAGCGACCGTTGATTGGACGTATGACTCGCAGCTTTATCCTGATGCACCCATACCAGGTTTCGGACGCTTAACCAGTCGGAGATTTTTGTGGATTACGTTGCGAACCGTTGACTGTGATACCCCTACCTTATATGCGACAACCCTTTTCAGTTTTGGGAGTTTCTGCAGAGATGAGACGCTTGACTTTGGCTACAATCTCCGGTGTTCTGCTTGGAGTGGGTCGTTATCTTGAGGGTCCAGGTTCGTCCAACGTTGTTGGTATAGCGGTTTTTCAGTTTTTCTTTAGTATGTTACAGATTCCTGCCTTCGAAATGTGAGACCCCTGAATTGAAAAAAGTAGATATCAAAATGATATTCAAATGATAAGTATCAGCAGTGGTCAAATTATCTCAAAAACAAAGTTGGCTTATACTTCATTAGAATAAACAACACAAATGCTGTGAGAAATAAAAAAAAAACAAAAACAAATTCTTAATTACTTTTAAGTAATATAAAAATAGTTTAAAGTTATCAGGATAACAGCACTTCTTTTTTAACGATTAATAATGACTAATAAATTGCATATGAAATGAAAAATCAAAAATACAGAGTAATTTTAAAATTAACACATGAATGATCGATGAGGGTTTTATTCTACGCCACATCTCAGATTTTTAAATTATTAATGAAAATTAATTGAAACTACCTTACGTGTTTGATACAGAGTAACTTTTTATTACAGAACAACGTGTAATGTATCAATGAGTAGGAAAATTCTCAAATTTTATATCATATCACAAAAGAAAGTCTTCCTGAAATTGAATGGTTCTTCTTCTTCCCTGATTAATTGAATGAACATCTCTGAATTGACTGTCAATTCAAACCATTAGTATCTGGCATTTCACTATTTGCCAGCCTGGTCACCTGACTCTATTCCTTGTGACTTTTTACTTTCTTATACATAGTATAAGGAAGTATTGTAATCACGAAAAATTTCGACCTCCAGATTTTCACTGATCTTCACGTTTTAGGGTCCCTAGATTACGAAAAAGTGATTTCTGGAAAATGTCTGTGTGTGTCTGTCAGTCTGTGTGTGTGTGTCCACGATAGCGTCCAAACGGCTAAAACTATCGAGACCAAACTTTAAACTTAAGATTATAATCTTCCTCTGGAGGTCTGATTAGTTTTCCAGTGGAATCGGTGAATCGGAAGTATCAGTTTACTCCTGCGCCAAAATATAAATTTTGAAATATCTCGTTAAACATTGCGTTTATGAAAATTTTGTATGGGGTAAAAAGTGTTCCAATTTCAATTATAAACAACTTTTGTTAAGAAAATTTTTCAAAATTCCAACCTGAAATACCAGTTTTACTCTTGTCAAAATCCAGTTTTTTGCGAAATAAGATGGTATAGGCAAGTTTGGAATCTATACCAAAGTGTTTAGAAGCTAATTTGAAGTAACTTTTATTCACAAACTTTTTTAAAATTTCTATCGGAAGTAGATTTTTTAGACAGTTGTTTAATTTTTTTTCTGAATTTGGACCAGGTCATTTATGTATAAGAAAGTCGGGTGGTGACCACACCTCATTTTTTTCCTTAGCCCTACAAGAATAACAGGGGATGTAACCAAGGATTCTGTTCATCTTTCACCTACACCACAAAATCTGCTCAAATGGCGAATTGTTGCTGCCAATGAAACCACTGATGTGGACAAACTGCCCGTATATGACAAGAATGGGGTCCGATTAGACTATCACTTAGGAATTTGGCTTGTTTATGCTTTTCTCACATTGAATGCTAAGATCTACAAAAAAAAATCAGTTGTAGATTTTTTTAAGATTTTAATCAGTTTAATTGCTAAAGTTGCCGGAAGATGTCCCTGGTATCAAAGAAATGGAAACTTTCAATACTTGTAATAAATAATGACGCTATTGTATTATTTTATTAATAATCCCTCATTAAGTGTTAATAATAATAATAATAATAATAATAATAATAATAATAATAATAATAATAATAATAATTAGTCGCTTATTTATAATCAATTGCAGTGAAATAAATAGTTTTGAAATAAATACGATCTTTAGCCTTCGATTCAGATCACATGTGAAAGATGAAACTCACAGAAAGTGTATTTTTACCTTTATATAGAGTTTAACAAAAAATTCTAAACAAAAAAAAATTCCTTGCCAAAAAATTTATAAACAAAAAAATTAATACCATATGAGTTAGTGAAATAAACGCTATTACTTGTGTCCTCGATAGTATAGTGGTGAGTATCCCCGCCTGTCACGCGGGAGACCGGGGTTCGATTCCCCGTCGGGGAGTAATAATTTTTTTTTTTTACAATACTAAGTTTACAGAAATCCCTTTTTTTCATGTATAACAAGAAGTTACATTTTTTTTTAATACGAAGTTACGAATTTTCTTATGAAAAGGATTTGTCGTTGTAAAAAAAAATTGCTGAATTAACGAAGTTCACATCAGATGGTAGCTACTGAACAAAACATCTAAGAAAAACTCACAGCCTGTGTTTGGTGATATGCTCTGTCAAGAAAATATAGAGTGACCATAAAATTATCTTTACAACTTCTTTTTTTGTCTCATTCATAAACCTCAAAGTGTGCACCCCTCGTGGAGTGTAAAAGCATTGAGAATGCGTGTCTTCAAATCCACTAGTCTCTAACCTTGGCTCGGTACACCTCGTCCTTTAGGAAACCTCACAGGAAGAAGTCAGGTGATCGAGGCAGCCACCGAATCGGACCTTGGTTCTGTTACGCTTGGGTATATAAACCAAACAACCCACTGAGCTTTTCCCTGTGGGGTCTACATTTCTCGTTAAAACTGCTTCCCCTAAAACAATAAAAAAATAAAATAAAAATAAAAAAAAAAAACCTTAACGAATTTGCATGTAACATGTTGAAAACCGTATCTTGTTTTCTTGTATAGTATTGTAGTTATTAAAGTTTGAAGTTTGTAAAGTTATAGACATCCTGTATAAGCTCACTCAGAATAATGCAATTACTTTTCATTGATATAAGTGTTTAGCATCTGACTTTTTTCTTAAATTTTTATTTCATTGTGAATGGCCACACAATCTCATAAATGATTCAAGAATTCATTTTCATTTCGTTTGATCAAAACTAAAACAAATTTTTGTTTGATTTATATCTTACATTATAAACCTTCATAATTTTTTAGAAGAGGTGTGAAATATATATTTATTAATCAATTAATCAAATTAACTTGAATAAACAACAATAATAATTAATAATTTAATCCATAAACTTACACCTCAGTGAGACTCAAAACAAAGAGCTATGTTTGAAGCACTTTCATATTTTCTTCATTAATTTTTCAGAATATCCAAGAAATTATCCTTCTACATCATATAATTATAATATTTTGTAACTATTGAAGCTTAATCTAAATGCTAAATTAAAACATAAAAAAGCTTCACTTAATATAGTTGTATCATCTTATTAACTTTTCTTTTCTATATATAAATAATAAATATAAAGGGCTCACCTTTCAGTCAAAGTAAAATTTTCAATGGATAAAAGCATCTTCAAAGATGGGATATAATGTACATGTACAATTCAATAAAACAAGGGGTTAAATGAAGAAAATTTCATTGAAAGAAGAAGAAATGCTTTTCAACGTTGAAACAACTCACAAATTCTGGGTAGTTTTATTTTTTAATTAAACAAAAACTTCACTTTCCATATGTAAAGAACTTATAAACTAGGTGATGATGAAAAAAGAAATTGCAATTGTAAATTTCTTTGAAAAGTCCATTAAGTAAGAGGTAATGAATAGTTCCAATCATTTATCGTCGCAAGCAATTCCTCTATGCATCAGACCTCGCGAGAAAGAAATAAAAAAAATACATTTTCTTCATGACCCAGGAAAATCAACATGGCAAATTGCTGTTGAAGTAAACTGCTGTTCAAAGTGTCATAAAAAAGGTGATAATATGAAACCAAAAAAAAAAAAAAGTCGACACCAAAACCATGGATCATAGGCGAACTCAAGTTCTTGTTTCTCGTGAACAAGCATCAACTCGTGAAATTGCACGTGAATTTCAAAACCAGTGTCATTTGTGTCCCATTAATCTGTGTGGAAAAGATTAAATTTAAATCCCATATGAAATTTTAAAAAACGAATGCGAAACCCGCCTCTTATACATC
>JAHWFO010020423.1:479146-536536 GCA_023313115.1 Rhysida immarginata
CCCCCCCCCCCCCCCCCAAGATAACGTCCCCTGGCTACGGCCCTGAGCCCGATTTGCGTAGGCGAAGGAAGCTGTGAAACGGAAACAAGGATAGGATGAAATAAGTCTTGTCTGACGAAAAACGTTTCTGTCTTGATAGTCCTGATCGATATTCTTCATATTGGCATGATTTACGAACTTAACCGAAGACAAAACTGAGTAGACAACAGGGTAGGAGTGGAGTGATGGTATGAATGTTTGTGGATGGCAAGATGAACTCCGAAAAATATCAAAAACTGATATACGAACATTTAATCCTATTTTGACTAGTTATATGTGGCCCAAACTAGAAATATCAATAGATCGATGTGATTCCATGGCCCTCACGTTCGCCTGATCTTAACTCAATTGAAAATGTGTGGAGTATGATGGTGAAGATTATATATGGCCAAAATAAACAACACCATTATGTGAGTGATCTGAAAGTCGCAATTGTGAATGCTTGGGACAAAATGGCCATAGAGGATTTATCGATACGATGCCTGACAGAATGATAGAGATTATGGAGAAGAAAGGAGGGCCAATACTAAGTTAATTTCGAAGATTTTTTTTTAATTATTTCAATGAATTTATAATTTCTTTACACGAGGAATGTAAACTTTTTGTTTTTTTAAAGTATTTATCCATAGGATTTCTTAAAATTGACATGCTTATCCAATTGTAAAATTTTAATATTCTTAATTCCAGGTTTGAGTTGTATTTGGCCATTCCTCAGTCTTCATCTGATACACGTCGGAGTCAGCGTGGACAAAGTAGCGCTACTCAACCTCGTTCTTCCATTGATCTCTCTTTACGGTCTCTTCATTGCCGGCTACCTTCTTCGGAAATATGGCCATGTAAAACTAATTCTTATGTCCTCCATAGTTATCAGCATGCTTGCATTCGACGCTCTTCTTCTCCTCACTCCTAGTGGACCTCAATCCACGACACCTGCGCATCTGAGTTTCCACTGCGATGAGACAGGACTCACGCTGACATTTCCCTTATGTAAACAGTTAACATCTTGCCACGAGCAGATTAAAGCCAACCATTGGATCTATGTTGATCTTACGAATTGTACATGCTTTACGGAAAATAAAGATGATTCAAACCACATCGGATTAAGTCTTGGCGGGAGCACTGTAAGTGAGCAGAGGCTTTGTTTCCGTGGTACAGGATTTCACGTTTGTAACAACATTAATAACGGAAGCCTGAACGATGGTGTGTATTTAGAGTATGATGCTGATAACTACAGACAAAGTGACAATGGTTTGTGCGAATATCTTGTACGAAGAGCTTCGTTTGGCAGGACAAAAGCAAGTGCTTCGTATTGTTTGAATTGCGCTCTCCAATGCACGGGGATAGCTAATCTAGCCACTCCAGCAGAAGAAGTACAAGCTGTTGGAGAAGGAATTCCTTTCGTTTGGATAATTCGTTATTTCTTCGCTCGTGCTATTGCAGAAACGGCTTCTGCAATTGCCGCCTATATCCTAGCCGGGCCTGTAGGCGAGGCAGACATTGCTAGTATATTAGGAGCATCAGTCTTCGTCCCTGTCATCGGTACTCTTCTCGACTGGAAGAAACAACAAGACGCTGAAGATTTCTCTTTGTGCTTCTATTTCTTCACAGCTATGATGTTCTTCTCCGTCACAGCCGCTGCTCTACTCCAAGAGGTTCCTTCCCATCGCCCAATTCCATTGCGAAACAGTTTCAGTATCATCTACAAAGATGGCGAATTTTTCAATTTGGCTCTCGCCGTCTTTTCCATCGGTTGCTTCTGGGGACTTTGTGACACGTTTCTTTTTCCTTATTTAGTCTCCATCTGTGCTAATAATACTCTCATCGGCATAACATACGTCACATCTGGCGCTATATCAGTTCCACTGCTTCTGAAAGAATATGGAGTTCCTGAATGTCTAGGAGGTTCAGTAATCGTTGTGTTGGCTGCTCTTTCTTATATGGTGCGTTTCATCAATTACTTATATATAACTGACGTCACGTGGTGCCTTCTTGTTGAAACTTTGAGAGGTGCATGTGTCCACATATTATGGCATGGAGTGCTCTACAATACAACCAAGGTGTCTCCAATGGAGTTGAGATATGCAGTCCAGCTGCTTATAACAAGCATTCATTATCATTTGGGTAATTATTTTTATTAATTTTTAATTTCAAAACTATTAATTATGAGTATATCATATAAACCTTATAACGTTTTGATCCATTTATAATTTTTCCTTTCTTTAAAGGTCGTAGCATTGGCAGTGGTGTCGGCGGGGCGGTAATCTATTTTGGCGGATTTTCCGTCTTGTGGATGGCTGGTGCCATCATTTCCGGCTTCGTTGCCTGTTCCTATTGCGCAGTCTCAGTTTTTTGCTATTTCGATAACAGCTTCGACTGAATTTTTTTTTTCTTTTAAATTCATCGATGAAAAATGAATATATTTTACAATTTCCAACAAAAAAATTTTTTTTACGTTTCCTTAAATTTTATTATTGGCTAAAAATAATTACTATTGTCGAATGAAAAAACACTGAATGAAAAAAAAAATTAATTACTTTTATTTAATTAAACTTGTTAATTAAGTTGAATCAATAATGAAGTAATTACTGTTTGTTAATTGGCGAGATCAGGTGTAGTGAAATGTTAATGTTGAAATATTTTATTTTAATAGTGAATATTTAAGAAGAATTAATTTTCTATTAAAATACTGAAGAAACCTTAACTCTTTCAGATATAAATATAAATTGCGAGTTGTATGATTGTTGTTCAAAACGTTGTAATCAAAAAGAGAAAAAAAGAGGGACATATTATTTTTTTTTCCTAATCTATAAATATTCTTTTTTTATTACTTATACGCTCATTATGAAAGGTAAGATCATTCATCAAATTTTAGGATATATATAGTTCAGTATGGAAAAGTTTTAATTCAACGAATCAATTTTTTATTTGGAGTAAAATGATTTAATATTATTATTGTGAAGTGTATGTTTTTATAAGATAATACTATAAACTGTAGAAGTTGAATCATAGGTTAGAAATGTTAGCCACTCTTTTAAGTAATCATATAAATAAATGCTACGATTAAAATTCCTCATATTAAAATATGTAATATTATTTTCATTATTTATAAAAAATTACATAATATTTATAGACTCAGTTAGTATTCCTAAGCTGTAATTAAGATATCATTGTACACAGAAAAGAACTGCATTTGTCCATAGATGGCGCAGGCTCTTTAATCATTTTTTTTTTTATTCAATAGAATATAGTTGTAGAAAAAATTATAATTATTAAAATAAAACTTGATGCCTAGTGAGAATATTCCTTCTAATCTATTTAAAATTGTTCACATGAAAAAAAAAATTCCTTTGTCTGAAGTTAGCTCCGCTAGCTTTAAAGCTATTGTTCGCTTTCACATCCGTAAGAATATTTGTTTAAAAACGTAAAAAAAGATTAAGTTCATAGTTTTTATGCAGATTTATGTAAAAGCTTCAAAAAAAATCGAAAGAAAAAAAAACGGCCTCCCTCGAGCCGGATTTGAACCAGCGACCTATGGATAACTAAAGCAACCTCTACAGTCCACCGCTCTACCAACTGAGCTATCGAGGGAACTGGTTTCAGCCTACGAAATTTATAGTTTTGTTAGTAGTCTATTATAATGTTTTTAATAAAATTTTGAAAAGGTACATTTAGTTCATATTTAGCTATTTTACTGCAAAGTAATATATATAGCGCGCGCCTGGCGAAATAATTTTAATTTTCGATTTTTTTTTTTTTTTAAATATCTGTTTAAATTTAACATTTACAATAATTTATTTAAAACATTTTTTTCTACTTGAAATGAACATGAGATAAATTAAATAACTTACTTCCTATGAGATAAAAAAAAACAACTTAAAAATTAATAATAAATACAGAATAATTTTTACATATTCTTTACTCTTGCTTTTGTAATATACATGTGATTTTGTGTTAGTTTTTAATGGTCAATTATATTATTTTTATTTGTCATTTCCTATCATTTGACTTTTTTTTTTATTTTAAAAATTGTTAATTGTAAATACATACAATTCTGGATAAGATTAATGTGTCTTTCATCTCCAGGATGTGAACACAAATAGTTATATCGAATGAATAAAGGCAAACAGAATAACAAATCTTTCTCGAAATTTTCATGTTTTATTGAGATTTTGCCCAATTAAATTATTTTTAAGTAGGAAAAAAAAACAATTAGTAATGAGCTTTATAATATTCTTAATGCATGTGCTTATAGAAAATTGATTTTTCGATCGTAATAATCGATTTATTCCTAAGTATGATATTTCGAAAATTTCTTATTTTCTGGATTTAGAATATAATACTAGGGAACATGGTTTTTCTACCGAAGATTTTTTCATGTGCCTAGATTTCAAATCAGCCTTTAAAAATCTTCTAGTACGTCACGTTTTAAAGTTATTATGCAATTCGTGAAATGAAAAATGGCGCATTTCAGTCAGATCTTAGCTAGCCAACCGTTTACTCCATTTATTGAAAATAATGCAATTAAAATATTAAATAGAAGAAATATAGTTATGATGTTGTTTAATAAAGATTTAATTAAAGCACAGCAATTAAGATGATTGGACTAATTTAGAAAAAATGCGTTGATGTAAAGCCTTGCTTGCAAAAATAAAAAAATAAATAAAAAAATAAAAAAATAAAAAAATAAAAAAAAGCACAATCGATTAATCATGTAGACCTTCGGCTTAACTGTAGACGTCTACCCATGAACCAGTGGTTTTCAGCCCTTTCACCATCCTTCAGATTATCATTTCCGCCCCCCTCCTTTATTTGTTTTTTTTTTTTGTTTTTTTTTTTTTTTTTTTTTTTTTTAAAATTTTACATAATCTACAGACAAGAACAGACGAAGGTAAGTATGCTTTTGCTACAGATATGACATTTACCTGAATAGTTGTATTCACAATACACATGTATTCCTAAAATTCCCCGGGGAGGATTGACAAAGGATAGTCCATATCCGAAACGTCAGCTTTTTTTTGTTTTATTATTTATTATTTTTTATTTTTGATTTATTTACTTATCTTTTTTACTTATTATTTAAAATTCCGCGGGGAGGGGGGGGGGGGAATTCCCCCGTGGTTGAGAACGCCCGCCATAAACCATGTAACACCAATGTCTTGGTAAAACCAATATTAGAATATACCTCCATCATTTGGTCTCCGTCTCATGTTACATTGCAATTAAGTTTAGAAAAAGTACAAACAAGCAAATTTCTTGCGTAATCTTTTCAAACTCTTTGGTTTGGTTTGGTTTGGTTTGTTTGGTATTAACGTCTTTTTCAACTGCCATGGTCATTTCAGGACGGCGTTTTAGGGGCCGCAAATTTTGCCTCGCAAGGGTTCTTTAACGTGCAGCCGGCAAACGACTACACGGGACCAACTGCTTTACTTCCCTTCCGAAGGAAGTGCGTGATCTCAGGATTTTCCCCCTGAAAAAAATCCTCGTCGTCCTCGGCCGGGGTCGAACCCGCGTCCTCGGTTCAAACTCTTTCATCCTACATTTTTAAAAAATAATAATTCAATTCAATTCAATTCAAGTTTATTGCCGTTCAAACAGCACCAATGTGCCAAGACAGAACAGTAAGAGGTAAACAAAACAAAAGATTAACACATCTTGCAAATTGCCAAAAGGGTAATAACCAAATAAGTAACACTAACAAACAGAACAAAATAAAATTTGACAAAATGACAAAAATGTAAAATTAATTACAAATTGATTTAAAATATAATAAATAAAAAAAATTGTAAAACGTGAGTAACAATATAGTGTTATGAAGAAAATACAGACGGCATAGCAGAATAAAATAAATTAAAAAGGATGTAAGATAAAATATGAGTAAATACAATTAATAAAAGAAATGGAAACATAAATGCCAAACATTGAAAAAGAATTACAAATGAAGAATTACAAAATAAAATTAGAATAAAACTTAAGATCAAAACATTAAAAAGGAAGTAATTAAGTAATTAAAAAATATCAAAATCGGAATGGTACAGATTGTATTCATATTGGATCCTGTAGATCGTTGACCGTTGAGCATAAAGTGGCGATTTGAAAAGAGCAGAAGATTGCCTATTTCGGCGAATAGGAGCATAGAAATGGAGACCTTGTACAAAGTCTGTGTTAATGGATCCTTTGATGATCTTCCGTAGAAAAGTCATATCTTTTTGTAGTCGGATGTCACGTAGTGGTGTAAGGTGGTTGTCGTAATTAGGGAACTTTCGCTTTAGATACTGGAGGAAGATAGATTGCACTCTATCGAGAACTATATCTTGCTCCTGGGTGCAACCATTCCAGACCTCACTACAGTACATAAGCTGCGGGAGTACAATACTTTTATAAAGTAACAGAAAAGTTTGAGGAGTAGAAAAAGTATGTCTATGACGCATAAGTGCCCCTGCACAAGCGTACATGGTTTATCTGCGGATTAAAAGTGAGCTTGTCGTCAAGAATGACTCCAAGATCACGCATTTGATTGAGAGTCTTAATAGTAGCATTGGCGACAGTATAAGCATTGTAAATGGGATAATTGTATAATAATAATAATAATAATAATAATAATAATAATAATAATAATAATAATATGTATATAACTAATACTTATCTTCTAAAATATTTTACATGTGATAAATTATCTAAAAGAAAGTTTATATTTTATGTTTGCTATTTATTTAAGCTTTATCATAATATCATTTACTCTTCTAAATTATTTAATTATGTTAATTACGTGTACCTAAGCTCAATTCCCGGAACAATGAAATTTTTTATTTACCTTTACTAAAGAAGACAATTGTTTAAATTATGTAATATTATATCCAGTCTGATTGATATCAATGCAATGAATTATAACCATTTCAAAAAAATTGTTATAGAAAATATTTCACTCATTCTGTAATTCTTTGATTACAATTTTTTTCATGTTAATATTTTCATTTTTTTTATAATCTATAATTTTCATCAAAGAAAAATTATATTTTACTTTAATTTCACTCTTTTATTGTAATTGCTCAGCTATTAGCTGTTAATGGGCACTCAGCCTGTTGTTTACAATTTTAAATAAATAAATAGATTCTTCTTCTTAAATAAATAAAACACGCAATGGAAAAATCAAAGAAGAAAAATAGAAGGCTTTCATGTGCTTCATGTTTTTGCTACGAGGGCCGAGTAGTGATTGACAGCTATAATGTACAGCATGGATTCATTAATTGATCATAAAAAAATCTTCCTTCCTCCTCTTCACATAAAGCTTGGTCTGTTTAAAAAATTTGTAAAAGAGTTACTAAGGGATTTCACTGGATTCTTAAAGAGAAATTCAAGACAGTTATTACAAGTGCAAAGATAACAGCAGGTGTTTTTACAGGACCCCAGATTCTTTGGTTATTAAAGATCCTGATTTGAAGTTACAACTTCAGCCCCTTCAGTTAGTGCCTTTGTAAAAGTTGTTCATATATTTTTGGGAAACCACCGGTCTGCAAACTCTGAGGAACTAGTAGAAAAATTAATATCTGCGTACAAAGATATGGCCTGCAGAATATCTCTCAAAATGTACTTCCGGTTAGTGACGAGCAAAGAGATGTCAGTTATGGAACGCAGATATAAAGGTCGCCTTTGACAATAATATGATGGGTGATTTCTATTGGTTTTTACAGCGGGAAAGTGGCATTAATTACATGCGTAAGACACCATCAGCGAATTATTTCTATGTTAATCCAAGCATTATAAACGTTCTTCTTTAAATATACCTTTATGAAACAATATCATATTTATAATTGCATTTGTTTTTAAATAAATGGACTGAATTGTTAGTTAGCCGAAATCTGACTAAGATGGGTCGATTTTCATTTCACGAATTACGAAATAACTTTAAAACGTGACGCGCTAGGGAAAATCTGATTGCATATTTAGAATTAACAGAGTAAAGTCTATATGGAAATTCTGCTTTTACTCAGGTAGCAGACACAAAGTTTTAATAGCATAATGGATTTAAAAGATAATTTTTATTATTTTTTTAATTATGAATATTAGCTCTGGAGAGACGAAACCTTCCGTTTGCATATCCAGATATAATTCCTCTCATTCTCTCGTTTCCAGCATTAAATTATTATTGAAAAAAATGTTTTTTTAAATCTTTATTTATGATCAAAATATTATTTTTCCAGACATTTCATAACTTCATCAAGTATGAAACCAATAGCGAAGCCAAACTGAAATTCTTATTTCTCTGCTACGGTTTTATGCAGATATGCAAAGGCAATCAAGACGAGATTATTATAATAACTTTCCGTTAGATGAATCAATATACAAACACACAAGGACACCAAAAAAGAGGATCGGAACATCAACGAAAGTTCAGAGTTTTGAAAATAAAACAAAGTCTTTCGAACGACTTCCTAGCTCTGCACCTGTAAAGCTGAAACGCACATCCAGTCTTCAGTATGGCCAAAGTCGACATCCAGTCTTAGAGCCTTTCCATGAACATCGACATCAGCACGGTGATACATTAAATCACAGCAGATCTAAATCAGACCATCATAATCGAGATAAAGTCGAAAGAAAATCCAGAGCTGCAAAGAAGAAAAGCAGTTTAAAGAACCGAGTGGATATCTACAATGAAACCATGTCAACCTCAGATTCCTCTCCCGACAATTCACAGGAACGTTCGCATTTCAGTCAGGAAAGACAAAAGGCTGGAGCTTTGGAATCGTTTCAAAGAAAATCCCATGATTCTAAATGCAGTCAACAAACTACGTGTACTTCTACGTGTAAGGAAAGCTGTGGCAGCAAACCCTGCCACTGCCCTTGTACTCCTACATTGCCTAATGCTGTTAGAGACCAACTAAGAAATGCGATTGAAGATCGGAAAATCATTCGCTGTAACAAATGGAATGGCAGTCGGATTATTTGTCAGCCGACAATTCGAAGCTGGGCAGCCTGTTTAGGGTATCTCATTAACGGTAGTATAGGGATTGGACCTTATTCAGAGGTAATGGTTTAATAACATACTTTTGCTGAAATGATTTTTTTTTCTTATAGGAGAATATTTTGCTTATTTAGGTTTTTACTGCTGATGATGCCTTAGGTAAGAATGGTCGTGTCGCACTCAAAGTTATACGTTTGGCTCCCCTCTGTTGCCACGGTCTCGACAAGGAATTCCTCAGAGAACAAACTGTGCGTTGGTGTAAATTAAAGCATCCTAATATTGTGTCTCTTTATGATGGCCTTCTGGGGAGGAAAAAGGTTAGATTAACGTCTAGTTTGTTGAACTTATATACAAGTAAATTTTAAAAAAATTCAATGTCATCTAAATTCGAATAATTTTACATCACTTTCATTTTACAGATATTCTATGTCATGGAATTCGCCTGTTGCGGTGATCTGTTCCATCAACTCGTAGATGAATGTGATTGGAAAAATTTGATTCCTCTTGTGGCTCGGAAGTGGACCTGGCAAATGATTTGTGGCTTATGTTACCTGCACGAACAAAACATTCCCCACCAGAATCTTAAGCTAGAAAATATTCTTCTCTTCTGCAGACTTGATGCAAAACTCTCTGATATTGGCTTGGCGCGCATTCTCAGGGATCCTTGTAAACCGAAACGATGTTGTCGCCTTTACATCGGGACGAATGCTTATATCGCTCCGGAAGTTCTACGGGTAATACACGCGCTGGCCAATGAATTAGAAACATGTTTAAAATTACTTTGGACCCAGTTTGGTCCGAATTATAACTTTTATGCCGATTGGCATAGAGTCAATAAAGTGTTGAAGTAAGTCAATGGAAGACCAAGCGTTCACCAGACATTCCTATAGTTCTTGCAGATTTGTCAGAAAAGGACCTTGCTGTTGGATATCTCATTCCAACATGTCCCAAACGTTTTCTGACATTTAGAATTGAGATCTGCTGGACTCTGGGGCGACCAGGGTTTATGATGGAACTCATTTTCGTGCTAGCTCTCTACCATTGCTGAACCAAAACTCAATTAAAAATACGGCATTGCAGGAGTGGTCGATGGATGATATCAGGAGACTAGATCCTTATCAGCAAATGAAGCACCATCCCATGATATCATCACTTTGAGTTGTCTTGATTAGGCATAGTGGATCCAATGCTTCATGCCAAACCCTCTTCCTCCAGTCGGTACAAAACATCATGTATCGTGGTTTTTCAGACAAAAATAACCTTTTTTGCAGCGTTCAAGTGCCTAGTCACGAAGTTCCAGGCACAACTGTAGAAGAATTTTCCTGTTCTTTGCAGAAATCAAGGGTTTTCTATAGACATTTGACAACCGCTATAATTCCCGGCGCATAGTTCCGTCAGATACGGTTCGGGAATATTCTTGGTTAAAATCATTTGTAAATTGTGTCACAGTGGATGTCCTGTTTTTCTGTACAAGTCGTTTTAAACAACGGTGGTCTCATCATGATTGATTATCTTTGAGCCATAGTTATTCCCTTTAGACAAAGACTATGGATCATATTACTAAAGGTTGAATACTCTGAATATCGAACCTTTCTCTCGATCGTGGCTCCAGCTAAATGGGCACCAACCACTTAGTCTCTTTTCGAAACCACTTAGGTCATTCTTTTTCTCCATGAATAGACGATAGGAACACGCTTGAATCGCATGATCACAACCTATTTTGAATACAATGTTCATGTTTCACAGATGTTTCTAATTCATTGGCTATTGTATGTAAGAATTGAATGAAGTACCTTAATATCTCTCTCTCACTCTCGTAAGTACCTTAATATCGCTTATATTTACTTTATGGAAATTAAATAATAGGCTTGAAAGATTTGATTTGATTACTAGGGTGAATCATCTTGTTCTACGGCAGCCGATATGTGGTCTTTAGGAATTATCCTGTACGCTTTATGGCACCGCTGTTTGCCTTTTCCAACGAATCTTTGTGACCATGAACTTCTCAGTGTCCAATGCACAAAGCCTTTGCTACTGAAAACTGACTCTTCTGATTCTATTGAAGTAAATGAATACATTTTTGTAATTATCATGCATATATAATTGGCAATTTATATATATTTGTATTTTATATTCTTTAGGCTATGGTCGCTCGCATCATCCAATGTCTCTTGAATACCTGTCCTGATCAAAGGCCGTCAGCTGCTCAAGTCAAATCCAACATTTTCTTCAAAAAGATTAAAAAGTCAAAATGTGAAAGCAGCACTATGTGATTATAAACATATGTATAAATGAATATTAAAGCAATATTATAAATTGAAGGAGCAAATTTGGTTTTATAATGTACGAGAGGACAATTCTGCATGATTTGGATTCTTTAATAAAGAGATCAAAATTCTAAAATTAAATATAAAATTTTATTATAAATTGACATGGGTATATGACATAAATAAGATATACAACATCAATGGCGGATCTAGAACTTGGTTAAGGGGGGGCGCCAAGGAAGGGGCGCTAATCAGGTGGTTTGGCTAATATGTTATAAGTTATTTCAAATACCCCCCCCCCCCCCCTCCCCAGGGAAGTGATGGTCCTGGAGTCTTTCCTATACTAAAGTTTGTAAATGTAAATTTGTAAAATTATTGCAGTATTAAAAATCTTTACAATTTATCTTACTGGAATAAGTTTAGGACCAATGGGGTGGGCTATAGCCCCTGTAGCCACCCCCTTAAATCCGCCACTGCAACATGTTTAAAATACTATAAAAATTTTCCAGTATATCCTTTCATTTATATTCCTTTTGTTTCCCGTTTTCCGTTATCATTCACACGTAAATATTGTGAATTGAAAAATAAAAACAAAAAAAAAAACTATGTTGCTCTACTCAAGGATACTTCCTTCAACCTATTTGTAATCGTCACTTTCATTCGGATTATGTTACTTCGCGCCACGTGCCAAGTAAATCATCCCTCCTCTTCCTTTGATAGAAAAGTGACGTCATTTGTAATTTAGAAAAAATTCTTTGATAAGACAACATGGCTCGGAGACTCCGTGGCCTGTCAATCGCCGCGAGATTTCTAAGCTGCGTCGGAAGAGAAGGGCTGCTCAGTCCGAAATTACCCCCTGGAAAATGGCCAAAGAGTGCGATAGGGGTTCATTCCCAGGTGGCCGAGGAGAAGAAGGCGATGCCAACGAAGACGGTCTCCTTCTCAGATTACCAATCGGCCTTCAGAAATAAGTCGACACGAGAAGTTATTCGGGCACTGTTCGTCCTTAAACTCTGCTCCTATGACGTTTTCGTGAACAACAGCCTAAAAGTGGGTAGAAATTGTTTTTTTTATAGCAAAGTTAAAAATGAAATTCAAGAAAGGGGAATACAGAAGTTTATTTTTAGAAAAAGAAAATTTTTAAGATTCCCGATTTTGTTTCACATAGCAACAAATTAGCATTCAAACAAATTGTTATGCAATTACTCGGATTTAATGCATTGTCTTTAGATGCTTTAGAGAATAATAATATAAAACGTTCTAAACAATTTATTTAAGAATGACACTTCAAAAACTTTAATAAGGAACGATACTTGATATTATTATGAATGGGCGTGGCAATGACATTTAAACTAGTTATCGAATCTTACAAGTATTATCTCCTAAATTTTATAAATTATAAAAAGAAAAGCTTCACAAAAAATTTAAATTTTCTTAATCTCAATAAATAGTCATAGTCCATTAAATAGCCAAATATTAAAAAAATATAAATTAGCCTTTATTTTCAATGCGCATATTGAGTTGCTTCCATGATAAAAGGCGACAATTTTGCCAGTTATTATATTGATCGTTACCGATTACATAACCCAATTCATCACTTATCTTTGATGAAAAGCTCGTTACATATTTGCTTATCTTCTTAATAAATGGCACTCGTAATTACGAAGAAATTGCGGGAAAAGTGAGGTTGTTAAGAAGAATTTGTAATATTGTTAAATCTAGCGTTCGCCCCCGCTGCTTTTGAAATGACTTGAAACATGGAAATCAACTTATAATTAGTAAATAAGAGATAGGAAATGAGTGATAACAATTCAAAAAAAAACACACTCCACTTCGATTAATCGGTGTTGTGAATTATCTGTATACGCTGCGATTAATGCCGCAGAAAATTTTTTCCTCTTATAGTGGTGGGAAAAAGTTTGCGACCACTACATTTCAAAAAATAGGCAAAATGAATTACGAAATTTTTGATGAATTCTAGTGCTCCGCATATTTATTGTCACATTCAACTTGATTTATTTACAAAAAAAACAAACTAAAAAATAATTGCAAAACAAAATAAACGATACATTTTGCTATATGAAGATGGGGAAAAAAAAGTTTGAAACGAGGATGGATTTTACTTGAGAATCATTAAAAATTTGTGGATCAGTATTTTGTTGGACGTCCTCTTCGGCATGGATTTCACAGCGCTTGAAGTGTTTGTGGACTTATTTGGTTCCACGCGGTCTGCATAGCTTTTTTCAGATAGGAGACGCTGTTATACTGTTTTCCATGAGCATAAACCACTCAAACCCCCAAAAGTTTCAATCGGGTTAAGGTCGGAACTGCAGACAGGCTAATTCAATGATGTGATATTGTGTGATCTTAACCATTCCAAAGTTGATGCTGCTTTGTGTATTGGCGCATTGTCCTGCTGAAAAATGAATTCCGGATCATTTAATTGAGGTCGAAGAGAAAGGAGAAGTTACCCAAGATATCCTGATAGTCGGTTGCCTTCGATCGTGGAGAAATAAATGCCACTTGGGACTTCTCTCACTCGGTGAAACCAGCCCATATCATAACCGACCCTCCGCCCTTCACACGCCGATCAGTGTGGCTTCTTTATGCTAGGAAGACAACTTTGGTTTGGACTTCGTCTTTATGTACGCATGATGCTAACAACACATTTCGGACTGTTCTTGGGTGAACCGGCAGCTGCAGTGATTTTGTAATTGAACTGGATGAGGCACCTGTAGCACTGGTCAATCTAAGGATCTGTCTTTCAGCTCTTGTACTAAGCTTTTTCGGTTATCCTGATCGCTGTTTTTTCCATACCTTTGTGGGTTAGCAAGTTAATTGTGGTCTACAGTCTTTGGTTTACCAGTAAGAGCGGCAACAACACGTTCTGACTTTCCTCATTTTCGATATGCATCCATTTGACACTTCTGGTGATCTGTTAATTAATTGTATGCCAGAACCTATTGTAGACAAAATGCAATATTGTGTATGCCTTTAAATAATCTATGTACTATGACATTCATTAAAGCAGTTGATATTCATTTGCATGGGCTTTTCCATCCTGGTCTCAAACTTTTTCCCCGACCCTCCTATAACAAAATGTATCGTTCGATTCATTTTTCAATTATGTTTTTTTTGTTGTTTTTTTTTAATAAATTTAATTGAGTATGATAAAAAACAAGTGTATCACTATAAACAATTTTATTCCCTAATCCGTTTGTTTGATTTCATATTTTGATAAGTCACGGAAAAATTAGCATGTTAATATGAATTCAGACACAGAATGCCTCATCATTGTCATCATCATATTCAAAGTTTATCAATCCACTGTCGGATGTAGGCCTCCTCCAAATATTTCCAATGCGCTCTGTCCTGGGCTTTACTTGTTCCAATAAAATTCAAACTTCCACTTATATTTCTTTAGATACTTTTCTCTTTATTTATTCTTCTTACCTGTGGTTACTTATAGTCTCACAGTAATTTGATTTGATAAGACATTTTTCTTAACTTTGTTAAACTAGACAAAAATAATTAAAAAGAGATATCATTTCGCTCTCTGGCCAAAAAAAAAAAAAAAAGTCGCGCAGCTTAATATTCATTTAGGCCCCCCTTTCGCTTTGACACGCATTTGCCATGGCATGGATTCAATAAGTTCGTGAGTCTATTTTTCGCCCAGTAATATTTTTCCAAGATCCTGCAGTGAAGCGAGAAGAATGGAACTTCTCCTTATGCTCCAGTACATCCCAAAGAACTTGTTCATGGATGGAATAGCCTGGTTATCAAGTATATTCAGATACTCGGCTGACATCATTATATGCTGCATAACCTTGCAGAATCCAAACCAGACCAACAGAAACAACTCCAGTTCATCACATTCCCTCCACAGGTTTGGATAGTGGGTACACTGAATTCATCAGACCACATGACTTTTTTTTTCCATTACTCCCATATTCCAATTTTTGTTCTCCCGGCGAACGGTAATCATTTTTTTTCCCTATTGGTCTCATTGACAAGTGATGTTTTTGTGACAGAGCAACTTCTTATCCAATGTGGTTATGGTTTTGATTCCATTGTTAAACTCCGTCGGTTTCTAATGTAGAATATCTTCGATTTGCCCCTTCACCATGCGTCTTAATGATCTCCGGTCAGAACCACGATTATTCAGAATTTTTTTCCGACCAAAGTTACTCCTCGAGGTTGATGGTTCAGATCTTTCCTTCCAAGTTGTAATAAAATTTTGAAGAGTTCTTACTCCAATAATTGCCGCAATCTCTTTGCTTGTTTTCTCTGCTTGAAATAGGCCAACAATTTTCACTTCTGAAACTCGTGACATCTTTTCCGCGACCAGATGATGCATCCAAAGATATCTTTTTTCCAATGATGAACTAATGCAGAGCAATGAAACTAATGCAATGACTGCTGCAATAATATTGAATATTCGACGACGGCTTTTTTTTTCTTTTTGGCCAGGCAGTGTAATTTGCAGTTGATGGCTTATAATGGTACTTCAGTTGGCTTCACTCTTTGGCTCTTAATTTTTTTGACAATAAAGTGCAATCTACTGGCTTCTAAGTAAATCGAATATTGGCTTAACCATAACTTGAAATATTCTCCTTTTTAAAGTCACTTGTTAGTAGCATAAGCAGGTTTAAAACCTGTTAAGTTTCTCGGAGTAACGCATATTCGTGTGGCTTATAACCTGTTTGGGTTTTGAGTAGGGCAGTGTTCGTTTAAGTTAACGAGCAGAGAAACCAAAATAACCAGGTGAAACGTTTATTAAAATATATTACAAAAAAACCCCAACAAAAACCAGTTGAGAATGCGTGATATTGTATTATCATAATAATAATGTGTTACTTAAAAGCATCGTTACTGTATTCCCGAAGTCGGTCGCTTCAATTTTTTCCGAATTTTGTGATTCGGATAAAGCACCAAAAGTAAGTAAAGTTGTAAGAGGCATACATGTCTTATCTATTCGGGTATCTTGTTGAGTGGCTCTAAGGGCCAAATGTTTAACTTTAACCGTCATTTTGGCCGTATTCCGAATAGTCAGGACATGTGTGCCTAATATAACTTTTACTTAATTTTTAATGCTCTATTCGAATCTGAAGACAAAATCAAAAAATTCGAAAAAAATTAGCAACAGAACGACCGACTTCGCAAATCCAATATTTGAAAATTGTGATTTTTGTTGAAAAAAGTTCGTTGCTACCCAAGATTTTGTATTTGTCATAAAAATAAATTATTAAAATTTTGTATTTTTTTTTCCAAGGGGTACATCTTGTTTATTCGCCGGCCATCATGTTTACTTCTTTCTCCACAATTGCACTATTTTAATGAGCAAATAATAATAATCGAAGCAGAAAAACGTCCAATTTGACATATTCTTTAAAATTTTATTTTATTCTAGTTGATGACAACTGCACAAGCAGTATTAGGACGCAAGTTGTTCGATATGGTGATTCGCCCGACATTCTACGATCAATTTGTGGCCGGAGATGATGGTGACTCTCTCAAAGCCACCATCAACAGGTTAACGGTGAACAATGTGAAGCCAATGATTGCTTGCATGATGGAAGATGATGATATAGACAGCAATGATCCTCTGAAGTAAATTTATAACAAGCCTGCCAAAAGCTTTTCAAATTGTCATTCTAATCTTACACTTCTCTAGACTAAAAACTAACCAATTAAAATAGTCACAGTGTGTTATGCATAATAGAAAACAATAATTACTCCGTATATAAGAATGCACAATAAAATTTAATTTATTTTAATTTTTTAGGTCTGAAAACAATTATAATAATAATCTTCAACGGATTTTAAATTGCATTGAGCTTCTCGGGAGGATAGGAAACAATCCATCGCTGCAAGTCAAAATAACTGGCTTGATGCCAGTGAGCTTAATGGTAATAATAATAATAATAATAATAATAATAATAATAATAATAATAATAGCCATAATAATACTGATGCTGCTACTGCTTACGAATTTAACAAAGCTTAATTATTTAAAGTTGCATAAAATAATATTTACTTTGCAATAATTTAAAGGTGATCTTTGCTCATTCAATTCTTTCGTTATTCGCATATTACCATCTAGGAAGCGAGCCAAAGCTTCCGGAAATTATTTATTAAAAATTGTAAAAATTTATATATTAAGTTGATTGGCTTAATTTCCTTCGAACTAGTATCTTGCTGCATTGATTTTCTGGTTTCAGCGTGATTTTAATTCTTGGAAGCACCCATGGAAGTCATTAATTTAATGTATCCTGCGTTATCCTCTTAATCACATCTTTCCTTGAGAATTTCATTTTTGAGAACAAAAAAAAACGGAGACGTCTAGAATGCTGTTTGACCAAAGAAGATGGAGAACGACCAAGTCAAAAAGTGAATAGTCTGGTGCGTTATCATGATGCAACACCCAGGATTTGCATTGATAACATTTATTCACATTAAGTTTATTTTTATTTTAATTTTATTTGGACTTTTAGGCTTCCTCCACGTGAATTATATGTCATGGAGGTGGAGGGGGGGGGGGCAGAATTTTAGAGATGCTCAGATGGGGCAAGCCCAAAAAAAGAACATTTCAGTAGAATAGTTTTTTCTCCGTCTGTCCTTATGGGACAAATTCCTTGTGGATAACACCGATCGCGAAACATTTTGAGCACAACTATATGAAAACGAATAGTGGAAATAAACACACCTATCAATGGCAACGATAACTTGTAGAAAAGTTCCTTAACGATACTGGAGATGACATCTAGTAGTATAGAAGGCTCCATTGAAGGCGGACATTATTTTTCCGGGTAAGTTTTGCTTGGACCATTGTAATGGCCTTTTTTTATTCAGCTGAATATATGTCACAGCCTTTTTTAATACCGCACTTCTGTCAGTAGAGTGTTTAGCAGTGTTCTAGAAGTTTGTGGCACTGCCTACCTATTACGAAAGCAAAATCTCCTGGAAAATATCTCCCTCTTTCCAGCTAGCGCTTTCATTCGACAATGCAGGACCGCATGAGCATTTAGACAAAAACCTTTCTTAATGTTTTGGACTCTTTGGGATCGGTACTGATGGACATAAGGCGAAATTCCCCACAAGCGCATTATATCCACAACTTGTTAACAGGTGAGGAGAGTGAAAATAACAGCATTTATCGCGATACACTTCGGAAGGAAGGGAAGAACAAAGTCATTATCATCTGACACCACAAACACATAAGACGTTTCCATTATGTTATCCGACCCTCTAGATATTCTGTATAAAAATACTGCTAAGGTTTCAATAAAAAATTTCCAATTATAAACATAAATGATATGTAATTTCTGCTAAAAATTTATTTTCAAAAAATTACCCAGAATCTCACTTACAAAATACCTAATTAAAATATGTAAATTAAAAACTTGGGCGTTATAGATTCAACTGTGATTGCCCTCTTTTATCAAATCGTGATACTATTATGAAAATAAATCGAAAGTCGTTTATAACATTAAATTCGTCTACATTATTAAATTTAAAATTACTTTACAAATGTGTTTATACTTTGAACTACAATGATTCCAACTGACTTTGAACGAAGAATTGAACTTTTAAACTATAAGGCTATAGAAATGTCTTCCAAATAATACTCTGTTAACATATTAAAATCGTAGCAAATTTTCTTAAAAATTTTTTTATCCAGGTTAAATTTTTTTAAAAAATTTTATCCAGGTTAAATTAAATCCTCATTGCACAAAGAGTAATTTTCTACCAGTTATTCAACTTTTGGCTGATTGCATGAAAGATGGGACACTGCAAGTAAGAAAAAAATATATCGTAAATAATCTTATAATTATTTTTTACTAAAAACTTAAAAAAAATTCTAATTTAAACTTTCTTGTACTTAGTCTTCTCAACTTCTGGGCGCTTTGGACGAGCGAGAAAAAATTGCTTTACAAAACGGACTAACGCGTCTTCAACATATTGGACAGGTAATCAAAAATTACAACTTTGATAAATAAAGAAAAAAAGTAACATCTTTATTTTTCAATTGTTATATATTTTAGTACTCCATAGAAAAGAACGTCACGATACTGGTTGACGCAGAATATATTTCAATGCAAAGCACTTTGAATGCAATGGCAATGGCGATGATGAGAAACCACAATAAAGATAGACCGCAAGTGTGGGATACTGTACAGTGTTATTTAAAGGTAGGATAAAATCCAGTAAAACTTAACACGCTTTTTGAATTGCCTTCTTGTTTTCGATGGAAAATCACAACCAGGACCAGTGCTATATTGAGTGTATTCCAATTAGATATAGACTTGCAACAAGCGCCTACGAATCATCGAATCCTAAACATTAATTATGGTATCGTCATTAGGAATTTGATTGGCCGCATCAATTATCGTTTGAATATCTGTTCACGAGTATTGATGTCACGCTGTAAACTAGCTGTTATAGCTGACCCCCAAAGGTCAAAATTTAAAGAATTTAGATCATGAGACCTAGAGTGCAGACCTCGAGGGTGCAATGCTTAATCTTGCTTAGAGCGCAATACTGAAACACTCTAACGGTCCTTATTTAGGTCTTACTTTGAGTTAAAAATAGTCTGGCTTAAAATAGTTTATTATAAGTTAAACCTTTTATTAGTTTTGAAAATTTTCTCGAGCTGATTCCAAAGCAGATACGCCCTATTGACAATGTAAATTCCCGTCGTGGCATTTTATACTATGTTGAGCCATACATAATTAGCCGATTCTGGCAAGAGTGATTTGAGCATAAAGGAATTCAGAAAACGCAAGATAGGGCAGCATGAAAGAAATAATCAAATAGGAGTAGAAGAAGGGGGTAGCGTTAAACTCTTATTAAATTACAAATAAATATACAGAATAACGGAATTGATAATAATGAAATACTTTTAACCCTCTATTGTTCTTGTAGGAGGCCAATCACGTTGTACAGCTTGAACTTAAGACAGCCGATGAACTGGGTGTGTGTTACGGGCTGAAAATTGTACGTGGTGCCTACATGGATAGAGAGCGACAGTTGGCGGCTGAACAGCACTATCCTGATCCCGTTAATCCCACTTACGAAGCGACGGGAGAAATGTACAATAGGTGAAAATGATGTGCATATAAGCCTATGTAAACGTATTAGCAAGCCATAGAATCGGGCCGATATTGCAAAGTTTAAAATGGAGTCGATATCTGGAGTCCGGGAGTATAATGAGTGGCTTCGGTTGGAGTTAAACCGAAATCGAAATTTTATTCCCCAACTTCTCAGCTCTGGATAATAGGCTACAATGCAAATTTGTAATCACACATTTTAATTTTACCTTTATTTTGATTTTTTTTGAAAGGGTTGTCGATATTATGCTGAACAGAATAAAATCCGTCGGATCCAAATGCAAAATTGTTGTAGCAACGCATAATGAAGATGGTGTTCGTCATGCCATGAGCAGGTAATTTTTTTATTCAACTTAAACATGTTTCACTTAAAACATTTTCCGTGCAAGAAGACAGAATACAGTAGAACCTCGATAAAATCGAATATTAAGGGAAAAGCAAAATGCATCGATTTATAGCGGTCTTCGATATATCGAGGTTAAGTATATAAAATTTGAATAATAGAGTTTTGTGTGAGATTTGACCAACATTATGGAAATGCGACATTGCAAATTATTTTATGAAAATAGGAATTCATTTACGTAAAATATGATCGCGTATTGTACCTAAAAAGCAAATTAGAATTTTAAAAGTTTGTAATTTTTGCCTGTTTTTTATGAGGGAGATTCGAAAGTTAGCAAATGACAATCGGGTAACCTGTTCCTAGATCGAGGCAAGCCTGGGCATCGGATCATCAGCGGTTAAAACAATCTTGCATGAACACCTGCAAATCAGGAAGGTTTCATCATGATGAATCTCTTGTTTGTTAACCCAAGAGAAGAAAGCGGCCCTAGTGCAGCAGTGCCAAGAAATGATCGAAAAGTTCAACAACGGGGCATCAAAACATGCCAATGACATCTGCACAGGTGACGAAACATGGCTCTATCATTACGAAACTAAGGAACAATCCAAACAGTGCCTCCTCAAATGACCACGGAATGCTGGAAGATGATGGTGGCAATTTTCTTTTGCTTCACTGGCCATGTGTGTACTATTGTGCTTGAAAACAAAAAGACGGTTACAGTCGAGTTCTATGTGACAACCTGCGTACCAAAAGGAAAGGAATAAACTGAAACTTCGAATTAGGGACGAATTCGATTTATCGAGGTTCTACTGTATATGGCTCTGAATATATAAAGTATACAAGTACAAACTTGTTACATTTAGGATCCATGAACTGAATTTGGAAAACCGCAAAGATTTGATCACTTTTGGTCAGTTATACGGGATGTGCGACCAAGTGACTTTTCCTTTAAGTAAGATAACATTTAACGAGCTATATTGTTTAAATTCTATTATTTAAAGAATATATTTTATGCTTATACTCATATATGATGAGATATTTTATTTATTTACCGTGATCTGTTGTCTTTCTCTTTTTCTGCGTCAGGTGAAGCAGGTTGGATGGTATATAAGTCGATACCTTATGGAACGGTGTCGGAAGTGCTGCCCTACTTGTATCGCCGTGCGACCGAAAACAGGGGTGTCCTCAAGGTTTCTAGGAAAGAAAGGGAAATGTTGCGAAAGGAACTAAAACGTCGAATATTTTCACCTAAATCCTAGATCGCTCAAAAAAAAAAAATAATATAAAATAAAAATAATAAAAAAAAATGCTGGATAGGTGTGTGCGTCTATAACATACTCAAGACTACAGCGAACAAATCGTCGTAATTAAATTATTATTATATATTTCCAAGTAAATCTTCATTCTTAAAAGGAACAGTTGATAGAAATTACGAGCATACTTCCTGCATTACAATTTGAATTTTATCTATGATCTCACAAATGACTTCGGCCTTGCGACTTAGATATACAATTAGTTAACAAATTGGTTTAAAAGTTTTAACAGTATTTCACGGATATAGCGTGAAATAACAGAGGCAAATTATTGTTGTTAATTATTAATCTCTGAAGCACTTTTCTTGTAAATTTTCATAAGATCTATAAAAAGTCTTTTCATAATAAAATTTCTATACGATTATAATATAACCTTACTGTTTATTCATTTTGTTGTTATTATTTTGATTTTGTATTCATTCGTCATAAAAATAGAACGGATATCCTGCTTTCTCTATTATCAAATTATGGCGTATTCGCTTATCGACTACTTCACTGGTATTTCCTTATGTCAAATTAAAAAATATCATTCAATTCTTTGATAAGGAAAATATGTCTCTCCTACAACCTTCCTTGGTTCCGAATGTACAGTGAAAAATTGAAAAAATAACCAGTAAAAACATCCTTTTGGTCGTTCTCGCGTAGGCTTTTGAACTCACATGATTTCTTCTTTCACTGAAAAGGTGGCGCAAAAACGATTGCTTCCGTTCTTTTCTCAAGTCATAAGCTCTAAACTTAATACGAGCGGGGAGAAAATTTTTAAGCAAATTTTATAATTTTTCATTCTAAGAAGAACTGTTTAAGATAGCAAATATTTGAAGATTAATCAAGGTAAAAAAAAATTGTATATTTTTTTAATATTTCTTTAAGAATTACGCTAAATTTAATAAAATGATATAAATTAAACTACAATTCTAATTTTAAAAGTTTTTTTTTAATATAAGAATACGTTACCATAAAAATGTAGACTGGTTAATCTATAAAACTTTGACCTCTTTGACTTTAAAATATTCCCACAGACAAAACAACAGGTTGAAGGTTATTTTTTTAACCTGGTTTAGAGGCAACATTGAAATAATTCGAATATTTACAATTTCTATTTACGACTTAATATCAGTATATTTTCTAAGAAAAATATCATAACGTGTGCTACAAAAGTCGCTGAACATAGGTTGTGTTCATAAACATACACCTTGTATCAACGAATGTATTGTTAAAGTATTGTTGACAGACTCCGCAATAATAGTAGACGTAATTAACTCAATTGACCATACGTCTATGAACAGCCGTAGGGACAAATATTTTTCCGGCAAATATTTTATTAATGCACAGTTTCGATTAGATTTAAGTGATTCATTAAAGTACAAAAAAATTCATATCAAAATTCAAAATGGCATTACAAGGCTATCAACAATCCTTTAACAATTCACTTTAACAATCATCATCGTAAGTTGACATCAAGCAGTGTTACAATACTTGAAAAGACACTTTCACCGCCTTTGAACCAAAAGCTATACGATGGTTGAACGAAAGATGATCTTATCACAAGATGAGATGTAACAATTACGACGAGTCTTACGTAAACTATAACAATTGATAATCACTGTAGCCTATGTTATTGTAGTTCAAATAGTCATTTATCGTCAATTTTCAATATTTAATTAAATTCAAAGTAAAATTTGAGTATTTTATACGACTTTTTTAATGAGCTATGGAATTTCGAAATCGTCTCTAGCAGATAAAAGTTCACGATATCGAAATCCATAGCTCATTGAAGTTCAAGTTTTAAAATAAGTTTTTATTGATCTTTTATTCATAACTTGTTTTTTTTCTCATGACAACCCGTTTACATGAAAACTATGTCACCTCCTCAAGGTCTCTTCTCAATTTTTCTAAGAATATTAAACTAGGATTCTTCCGTAATTCCGGGAATACTCGTAAATTCCAACAATTCCATAAAAACATCTGTGAACACTTTCACATGATCTAAAACTTAAGGTTAGGGTCACTGAATGAACTGTTTTAAGGAATCCGATTAAGTGAAGATCAAACGAAGACTGAATGTCAACAATAATTACAGCGTTCATAAAAGAAGAAACATACTTTCATTATCTTAGCATAGTTTAAAAAAAATCCCTTCTAAGAAAAAATGTTAAGCAAGTATTCAAATCAAATCCTAGAAAAAAAACTTTCACTCAATAATCGCATACAAATAACTAACTGCCCTTAACCTAGCTCAGAACTGCTGATTCATGAAACACAACGAATAATCGTCTGGCACGCAGCCGTACACTATTATTAAGGCTCAACTCGAGTTCATTTAACTTGAAATCATACGTTCCATTCATCATATGATATTTTGTTGACATAGGAATCACTCTTGCTATAATTTTATCTTCAGCTGAATACTTTCTTATAATTCGCCCATTTAGATTGATTCCCAAAGTCATAAACAAAGTGCTAATATTTGATCGCATCATCCCATAATTCATCCCTGATGTAAACAGGCCATTAAGACTTTAACAACGAAGATTCTGTTTTTATGATCATCTCGCCTTGACACCTGTTATATTGATAGGAGGGGATTTTATTTCATAATGTATTCTTGAAAACACGATAGTAAGTATCAAAAGAATCCGCTTTAATTACATTTAACTATCGCACCACACAGAAGCTTTTGTATGAAATTTAATACATGAATAATAAATTTGTTTAAGCATTTATTCAGTGTATCTATATATGTTATATTTATTTTTTCAAAATATTTATAAACTGATGAAAATGCAACTGATATGCAATTAATTTATTTAAATAATTACCTAAGCTAAAAAATTTAATTATATAAAATTTACTATATCCCACTCTTAAATTTACTTATATAAGCTAAAAATAAATTTTAGATCATCAAATATCCTTATGAAGTGACAAATATCTGAAGGTTCCTTGTTTACTTATAATTACTTTATAAGCACTTTAAATCATGAACAGAGTGATTTCCAAAATTACTCAAACAAAATACCAAATATCGTCATAATCGATTATGATTTCTCTGTTCGTGTTGCGCTAACGGTTGCAAAACAGCCGACAATATTGCAATAGAGTCTTGCTGTCGTCCGTCCGATCGGTTGCAATTATCTTCAGGTATTCACCTCAACACGCCTTAAAAGGCAGATAAAACATCTAATGAAAAACCGGAGATAAATAATGAAAGATCCGAACTCTTTACATCAGAAGTGAATTCTGTTCACCACTTGAGTTAGAGAATGTGATGTAATGTTTAGATCTCCGCTACGGA
Source organism: Rhysida immarginata (assembly GCA_023313115.1). NCBI lineage: Eukaryota > Metazoa > Arthropoda > Chilopoda > Scolopendromorpha > Scolopendridae > Rhysida > Rhysida immarginata. Next base: position 504,473 of record JAHWFO010020423.1, read on the forward strand.
TACAAACCGTCTGATTAAAAAATAACAGTGGTAAAACACCAAGACTTAATATACACTTAAAAAATTAACATCTCAACTAGAAAAAAAAACAGAATACTAAATTAAAAAATTAAAAATAGGTCTAAGAAATTTATAATTGTAAACTATGTAATTATAATTATATTGGACAAACGTCCAGGTTGTTAAAGACAAGATTGGAGAACTTTTAAATTACAGAATGCCTTGCATGGTTAATGAGCATTATCCGAACTGGTCACTGTTAAAATTTTTGAGAAAGAAAGCAAAAAGGTCTTATTAAAAAAGCTTTGGCGCATGTGTCGTACGAATTGAATGGTAATTGGTCGTTAATTTGGTTTTAGTTTTTCAGTTCTTCTATTCACCTCTGAGGATAGGCCAAGCTTGGCCCAAAAAAATTAAGCTAGTTCGTTACTGATTTTATTTATGTTCTTGAACAGCTGCAATTACACTTGCTGCTTCGTCTAATGGTGTTCAACTGCATGTTATTTTGTTTACAACAAATGCTTGAAGAGGAATTTTTTTCCTAGGCTTGTTCTGCCAAGTTTATTTCCTAGGATGTTAAAAATATGGTGGTTGAAGACCTTTTCATTGTAAGTGTCGATTGTAAAAATTTCTTTTTAATTGTGTGCGATGGGAAGGTTGTTTTTATGGTTGGATTGTGTTCAGACATGTTTAATTGCAGGTTGTGGTTATCTATCTTCCTTACTTGATTTGAGATATATATGACACAAGTTGTTATTCTTTTAAAGGGTTTATAAAAAATTGTTTCTTACATGTAGTAGATCCCAAATAGTATAAATATATTTGGCCTTTAGATGTTTTGATGGTGGTTGTGGCTTTGGTTGGGTAAGACCTGCTAGTAAATTTTTAATTAGCTATTCTGTTTTTATCTAGCTCAGGTGTTAATTTTGAAAGTGTATATCAAGATAACAGAGTATTAAAAATTAATTGAAGTAACTTCTACACCTTAATTAGTAAATCATTGTATCTTCATTTTTTAAGTATTTTTTTAATATATCTGAATATGTTTTCATAGATTTAGTTTAAGTAATAATTTAGAGCATGGAGGAATATAATTTTATATTTATTTACTTATTTATTTATTTATTTATTTATTTATTTAAATTAATTACTAATTATAGGCCTGACGGGGGCCTGTATTGTCAAACTGACCGAAAGTAGGTTCCCGCGAGGCCAATACAAAACAAATACAAAACAATCCGTATTTGGGTACATTGTGACATAATTAACAAGTCGGTATATTAAATAATAATTGTATGCAAACATTCAGAGTAGAAAATAACAAACTATAATATTAATAAAACCCAAACGGGTCCTTGTAAACAATAATAAAAGTTATGAGGAAAAAATTATTATAAATTCAAGTACAAATTCTTCTCAAAGTTTTAATATAGGAAATTATATCGAGAGCATTTCTGGCGTTAAAACTGTATTCATCATTTTGACATTTTATATGTTTTTGTATAATATTTTCTTGGCGTTATCTCAATTATAAATTTAATGAGCGACTAGGAGTAGGTCTTGTTCCAGTGAAGCGGGTTCGAATCCCGCTGAGGATATGACTGTTTGTGTTTGTTCCTTTACTAACAGCTTGGAAGACTTCAATAGTTTGATCCCCTGCCTATTTAATATCCTCGACATCGAAAAGGTAAAAGAGGAATAGAGAAGATGGAAGATTGTGTAATATTTGAGGAATGTATTTGAGAATTGTTAAGTGAGGATAAGGAGGTCATCAAACTCAAAATATAGTATTCTTTGTATACCGCATAGGAAACATTCCGATGATTCTGCGAAATTCAATAATAATATCATAAATGTTCTGTTTATTTTATCGTCAAAGATTTCAGATTAAAGGATTCGCAGATTACGAAAGCTCTAAATGATTTTCTCTCTTTTCTACTTTCCTAAGGCTACTCGTTCCCATTGTAAAGTCGAAAACCCCTTGGAGGAAAAATGAGGGGGGATTGAGGGTAACTCGAATGTTGGAACCAGAATAACGCCCTTTCGGCCAAGGGATTTAGCCCCTTGAGGCTATTTCGATGAGATGCTGCTATGCAAATTTTACTATTTCATCTTTCACTGCCGCATTCGATTTCATTATCTCTTTTCCTTGAGGATTTTCATTTCAGATTTCAGAAAATATGTATTTACTTTATTTCTTAATTCTATAATAAGCTGTATTGTTATATAATTCAAATATCTCTATACAATCATTTGAGCAACAGTATCAAAAAAATTATAACTACTTCTCTTAGTAATACTGTTAAATGACTTAATTTCATTTACATTAGCAGGATATGAGGAAATTTTTTATTAAAAAAAATTTTCTCTTAAAATTCCCGGGAGACTATATTATTGTTTACCTTAAAAAGAGATTCGAGTGAGAAGATGACTGAGCATTTGTTTTACCTGAAAAGCGCTCTTTTATGGTTTACCCAGCGGCGCTGCCTCTTCCGAAGGAAATTACGCTTTGTCATTTATTATGATGTAACTGAGCGAATTCAGTCATGTTCTGGCAAGCTGAATAGAAAAAAAATGCTTGAATGGGAAGAGCAGTGATAATAATAACATGGGATCCTGATAATAGTCTATCTGTTGTTATCTCTATTATACAATTAAATGGTGGGAGAGAGATTCTCTTTTCAGATAAAATCAAACAACTTTTTGTTCCACAGTTATAATTAATAAGAAGTTGCTATTTGTTAGACAATACGTACAACTATAAAAGTGATATCCTTGAGAGGAGGCATAAGAAAAACATGTTTGTTTTGTATTTTAGATCCGTTTAAGTGAATTAGAATTACAAGTTAAGTGAGTTTGAATGTGTTTTTTTTTTTTTTTTTTTCTAGATGGTAATGCGTTTTTAAAAGAAATAAGGACGCGCTTAAAAGTATTTTGTGTCCTTAATGGTTATCCAATAAACCATTATTCGCTTATACATTACATTCTTTCAAACACGTGTTCATATCGCTCAAAAGCAAACAGACAATTCGGTTCCCATTCTCCGCTCGTGTTCATCAACCACGTGACATCATCCGAACCAATAATATCATTAACAAGTGATTTGCATTCATTTATTTCAAACAACTGCGCACGCACATGTAACTCATCCATCCTCTGATGGAACTAGATGGAACTTGAGGGGAGGGAAGGAGATGGGGACAAGTGGTGCCGCTTCTATAACTGCCAATGACCCTCGAAGGCATGGATCACATGACCAACTCGTTCCTTTTCATCATGTACTGCTGAATAGAGTCGGTGTCGAGCAGTTTTTCCGTTATTTCTTCACCGACAAGAGGACCAAGCCAGACGCTCTTTCCTGTTCCCTTCATCTACTCCGATATAACTAGAGCCCAGCTTTGCACATTCAGCAGAATCAGCACGATTGCCTTCAGTGAATGCGTGAACAGTACGTATTTGCTGTTTTTGTGAGATTTTGAATTTATTATTATTTTTTCTTTTTCCCCGTAAAAAATATTTCTATCTTTTATGTATTAGGTGAAATTACTATTTATTTTTAACAACTTTTAAGGAATTGCTTCATTATATTATCGTACGCTATTTAAAAATTTTTCGAGTACGATAAATCAATATTATTTAATTATTTAATTTCATAAAAGTCGATTGTTATAATCTTAATATTTCTTAGAGACTTAGGCTATAATTTTCTAGTGATTTATTATTCCATTATTGCAATTTCTTGATCGTATTAAAAATTTAATTTTATTCAATCCTAAAGATAAGTAATATATGTTCTTTTAAATAAATTACAATGGTATATCAAACATTATGTATACATCAAAATTAAGATTGAACTATATTATTTTAATAATTTGTTTTTGTTTTCTCTTGTTTTCTTTTTCCTTATAGAGGCATACAACTGTTTGCTAGAAAGGTTTATGTGATGATCGACTATGATCACCTGAAAATTATACATTATCAAGGTAAGAGGACTCTGTTATCAACTTAGTAATTTAAAAAGGGGAGAACTAATGTATAGGTCAAGGTCGCTATTTTACACTGCGTATTTCATCATATTCGAAGTAAATATTTTTATTAAATAAATAAACGTTTTGCATATATAATATCAAATATTCCTCAAAAGAAACAACTGATTCATATTAACCATCTTTAAACACTTTACGCAATGAGATATAAGTAAAAGGTCCTCACCACTGTCGAAATATAGCAATTATTATGAGAAGCGAAAACAACTCGTACCTGAGTCCATTAGACATTCTTCTCATTGCTCATACATGAAGAAATTAAAAAAAAAAAACAGAAATAAAAATGAAAGTAAATAAAACGATGATATATTATGTAACAGTTATCGGCACGGTTGATTATGATCATAAAGGGTGGGAGGGACAAATCTGGAAAATTGAAAAAAAAATGAATTGTCCATAAGGTGAATTTATGTCTAGCAATTCAGTTATACACAAGTTAGAATAATCTGCAAATAGCTAAGTTAATTATAAATCTGACGATCGTTTTTGCTATACCATCTGAGCTAACACAAAATGAGAACAGAAGACAATGTAACTTAAATTTATAAATCAACTTTAAACTTTCATAATCATTGCAGTAGTACAGTTATGAGATTTGGGATAAATACAGGGTGATTCAAAAGTTACTGAGCAGTAATACTGGAAACGTATACACTTTGCCTGAGCTGAAGGAAGAACTCGCCACTGAAGTTCAGCAAATCTCACCAGCCATATTGAGCAGACTGCGTGCAACCGATTCGTGAGGCCGGTGGCGGACATTTCCAGCATCTATTTCCATTAAATACCATTTCCAGTCCCTGACTAGTAACTTTTAAATCACCCTGTAGATAGAAAGCGAGATAAAATTTATCAAATTAAATGAAGTCTCTTAATAGTAATGAGTATATGGTCGAAGTCAGTGCATGTTTGAGTATTTAGTATGTTTAAGAGTAATATATATCTTAATAATAAATTAAGTGGAAGTTCTCCTTTATAATTAAAATAGAAAAGTAGATAAATTAGAATAAATTAAAATATACGGTTTACCAATTATAGTTCGATGTTGTATGAGATGTGATTCCGTTTTTGGGAGAGAGAATTTTTTTGTAGAAGGAAAAAAAGATGTTGAAGAAATTGAAGAGATATAGAACTTTGAAGATGTATTACTAATATACAAATAATTAAATATATGAACGCCTTTTAATGAAAAGAAATGTAAAGAAAAGAAATAAAATAATAAATAATTAATTATCTAAAGTCACTTAATGTGGAGTAAAGTAGGTAAATGAAGGTGAATCTTGTGGAAATCTGGTGAAAGTAGAAGAAAAACACATGTGAATGCAGGGAGAAGTAGATGAGTAGGAGTAACCATTAGAACATACTTACTGTTACTCCTACTCATCTACTTTCCCCTCCATTCACCTTTGTTTTTCTTCTATTTCCACCAAATCTCCACAAGACTCTCACTTTCATTTCCTGCTTTACTCCACATTGGGTGACTTTAGATAATTAATTGTTTATTATTTTATTTGTTTTCTTTACAATTCTTTTCATTCATTAAAGGAGTTGAAGATGTATCATAATTTTTTGCTTTGAAGGTTGAACTTTTCTCATTTGTGTCAATTTTATACGGATCTGAAATTTTTCTCAAAATGGACATAGACTTTCCATCAGGTGATCAGCAAAAGTTGATTTTCTTCCTTCACTGAACCTAACGAATCGGAGGCTTTTTATAAAGTAAATAAAGCTAATAAAGCTAATGAAAGACCGGCCAGAAAGCACTGATGTCGCAACTATCACTTACATTGTCAGTACTGTATTTTCATTTTCGTTTTCCTTGTAGTTTTCCTCCTATAGACTATTATGTTAACGATTTCACTTCATAACATAAAAATGAAAGGCCATCCTGTGCATGTTAAAATTCCAAAATATTGCAATATTATTTTTCGTACGGGATATTGAACGTTTCCGTTAAAACCGAAATCGAATTGTTAAGCTGCAGAAAATGGTCTCTAGAAAATTGGCACTTGTGCAAGTCGGATGTAAACAGAGCACAATTATATACCAATCAAGTGTATTATAGCTGTCAAAGGTCCTGTAATTATTTCACGTTCTTGTATATTTGTCTAGCGCAATTTTAATTACGTATTTCGTTTTGCATAAGCAGTACTAAAAAAAATTAAATATTTTTTCTTTTTGCTTCAGATAAGAAGATCTACTGAACATAAAATCGTGATGAAGTTCTTTCCCTGTATCAACCGAGATCTCATCTTGCTAAAGGCGTTGCTCATTGCTTATTATGGAGGTTAGTATTTCAATTTTCTTTTTATAATTAGCTATAATCCAATGACTACATACAAAAAAATATATGAAGCTTAATGGTTAATAGAATCTATAATGCGTAAATCGAATCTGTTCTCAAAGGTGTATCTTTGTTGGATACCGTGCTTTGACCAACTTAAGTTTGACTGAGCCTGTCCAATTGAAATAGAGTATAAACACTAATCTAATAGAACAAAATAAGAATAGAGAATAATTAACTCCTTTGTTTCAATCATCTCCACATTTACTATCTGTAAATTTAAATACACAACTTTGCACTTTAAAATATCATAGAATGCAGTGTTCGATATAAAAGTTAAAAATCTAAACTTTGAATTGTGCAACGAATTGTGTGGGTATAGGAAAAAATAATGCTCTTTTATATTAGCATTTTAGGTGTTTAAAATTCTATGTGTAAAAAAAAATGAAAACACTCTGTGAGCAATAAATTACCAGCCAGAAATTCAAGTTTTATATTCCGAATTTTTCCTAATTGGATGAAGGCCATATGAAAACGTGTCGTAAAAAAAAATAATAATAATGAATAAAGGTACGAAGGATGATAATCCAGCGTAAACCAACTTCCTCAGAAAAAAACGATAACAGATGTTGGGTTAAATATCTTTATATTGAGCAATGGATGTTAAATGTATTATAAATTTTATGCATGTTTATGTATGTTTTCGTTTGCTTCAGAGCTTAAAATATTGAACATATGGCAACAATAAAGTACAAGAATTTCATGAATTTCATTTTTATTAAAGAATAACTCATGAATGTTCTGTGAGGGTTTTATCCTACCTTCAGCTGTTCAAATTATTAATGAAAAATAGGAAAGAAAATTCCACAGCTTGGATTCGAAGCAGGAACCTTTGCCTCATGCCGCCAACGCGCAAACCAATTGTGCCACAAGGAACATGAAAGCTAAACGGCTATTTCCATGTCCTTAAGGCTTGTCTAGAGCAGTACCTAGTCTTTTCTTTCCTATTTTTCCTCAATAATTTGAACAGCTTAGGTATGGGGTAGGATAACACCCTCATAGAACATTCGTGAGTTTATTTTTTAATGAATATTACGCCTTAGGAAAGATAGTCCCAGCCTGCGGACTAGGTACTTCTCTTAAAAGAATGGAATTTTTTAATCAAATTTTTGATGTGAACATCATCTTAAAAGATTCATGGATTTTAAATTTTGGTTTTCTATTGAGAAATTAGGTCAATCATTTTAAACGTTTTATTATGCAGAAAAATTTGCTTTCTCATTCCAAGAAGGATGATTTGCAGCCTAGCAACAGCTGCTTTTAATGGGAAATTATTTAAATGAGGCTTGTTGCACAAATTTTAAAAATTCATTTATATTGTTCTGTGATTCAAATAATCTTCATTCTAGATTTAATGGGCCAATTACGACAAGTCATCTTCGGCAAAGAAAGATAACATCGATTATGTAGAGAGGGAGGAAAAACCCGTTTAATTCTATTGCAGTTATGCCCGACAATGGAGAAGATCAACGCTTGTGACTTAATGTCAATCCTGTCATTTCTAATAAAATTATTATAATTATATTAGAGGCCTTCAGGGTAGATTACAGGAGAAGAATTTGTTCCTAATAATTTTGGATAGTTCATTCTCGAAAATGACTTCCCAGATTTCAGCGCATTTCTTTCCAAGATGCGCATTTCTTTTAATGGTTTTGGTTTTTGTGCTATATTTCTAAACCAATTTCTATATTTACAATTGAATGTAGATATAGTATTTCAGGAAATTAGCCGTCACTTTTAGTTTCGTAAAGAAAAGATACCCAAATTTTTAGTTGTTAAGGGCATTTGGAAAGTAGAGCTCCAAGGGTTAAGTCACGTGTCGCCGCAATTTCCCTCTTTCAAAATGACGCAGTTCTGGCTCTATTTGTAACTTGGCAACTGCATGTTCGAGGGCGTTTCATTTTTTTTTTTTTAATTGGCGAAATAAAAATAGGGACGAAAAGAGAATAAGGAGTTCGCCAATCTTATACAGTTATACAGCTTTGTAGTGGAGGGCAAAATCAAGAAAGACTTTGAAAAAATAATTAAGAGGTATTAAGAAACGGGAAATGTTACATTCAAAAAAATTTCCTATCCTCCAGTTGTCCAAGAAATGCGAAAAGGTTCATGAGGGAATTTCTTAAAAGGCTGTGGTTCCAAACTGAGTTACCGTGTACGCTTTTCGTTTACGGTAGAAGAAGCGATGCAACTTTTTTTTTTTCATAGCGTATTTTTGTACCTTTCATAACAGACCGGCGAATCAATCAAAGTTTTATTATTCTCGGTTGGTTATAGTGTCAGGAGACCATTTTCGATTGATTCGCGGCAGATACGAAAACACGCTATGAATGATCGTAAGGGATCGTTCACAAAATAATTCGCTAAAATGAAAAAATTTTAAGCCCCCCTACCCCTTTTGTAGCATTAGCCAAACCACCTCCCCTAAATGAACATACTTAATATATTCGAAATCTTTTCACATAAAAACGAGCCACTATAAGTAGAGGCGATTTTTTAAGGAATATATAGGCGAACGTTCATACATTGATCCCCCTCCCCCATTTTACCATTCACTTTTGTAACAGTTTCGAATATCCCTCTGTTAAGCGAACGTGTTTTGTGGATGACCACTGATACGTGCTCATTTTGTGGCTGATTGATCAGGATGATGCAATCTCCTACCAAACCCTTCGTCTAACACGTGACAAAAGACTCGCGTCACTTCCTCCGCCATGAACCTAAAGCGTACATAGTGTGTATGGAGCCACAGCGTTCTTAAAAACTCAAATGCATCTATGCTGTATGGCTGGAAAATCTGAATCTGCCGAGATCAACAGTTAGAGACATAAAAAGTCACATCTTGGAGGCTAAGACCAGTATGAAGATCCAAGTACTGAAATATTCTGGCAACCAAAAATTGCGAGCGAAACTGTTTTGGAGCTCTGCTTCCCTATACTCTAACTGGAGTATAATGCATTGTATAACCTCTGTTGGTTGTCTATACTCTATCTGGAGTATGCCTGGTTGTCTCGTCGGTTGGCTCGCTGATCGATGGAGTTAAGCAACTTCAGGCGCGGCCAGCTGATGGCTGGGTGACAGCCAGTGGCTTGAGGACCACTGTTGGGTGGACGGCTATTTGGGGCACAGCTGTTGGGGGACTTAAGTCTGACCCATTTGCTGAGTGACCAGTGCTGGATGTCCAGCAGCTGGCGATAGCCACTGGTTTGTTCGTCCGCCAGCAGCTCTTCCAACATGAACCCCCCGTGCTTCGGAGGGCACGTTAAGCCGTCGGTCCCGGCTGCTACTGTCATCTCGTTGTTAGCAGTTGTTAGTTATTGGGATGTCGCAAAACTCCCTCGAAGGAGTAAATGCTGCAGATTATTGTTCTGCGATAATCTACCCTCTGTACAAGATAAGATACGATACCCTCTGTTGTGTTATTTCACGATTATTACCACTGGTTAGCTTATACAGAGGGTCATTTCTCCTTAACTTAGCCGATTTTGGGTGATTGTCACTTCAAGTGAAGCCCCTTCACCACCGATTATGTTCAATGTGTTTCCCCTGATTTCTGGCAATAGCCCGGCAGTGTAATTTCCATGCTAGCAGATTTCTTTGCAGTCTTAGTTTCATACCTCTTTGCACACTTTCCGAAGTCCAGCGATGGGTTTGGGGTGATGCAATTTCAATGTTCGCGGTTCCATGTCTCCTCATTAACATGTCCATTTTGCAATGAGGGGTGTATCCAGTGAAGTGACCTCTCACTGTATCTCTCTCAAACTAAATTTTATATTTTTATTTAAATCTTTTAACTCTGATTGGAATCTTAAACTTCATGTGCTTTGATAGCAAAGGGCTCAGTAAACCCTTAAGATCTTAAAAGATCTCTGGTTAAGAACAAAATTGATTACAAATTCTGTATAAAATTTGATAAAATTACCTTAATTCGTGAACCTCAACCTCGAGTAGTCTTTCTTGTAAGAAATCATATTCAATATAAGAATGGTTGACATTCTTGAATGATTAACTTAAACTCTCTAACTTAAATCTGACTTATTCACTTTTATGATCAATTACCCTCGAAACTAATTTTATTTATTTATCCATTACAGCTATGGGAAGCCTGTGGCCATTTCTTACCCTTCATATGATGCAACTGGGGCTGTCACTTGAAGAAACAGCCGTCATTAATCTCATTCTACCATTTTTAGCAGCAGCATGCAAACCCTTCATAGGAGTTCTTGCCGACAAAACTGGAAAATATAGACTACTCTTGGGCATACTGCTTATAATTACTTCTGGTGCTTACACGTCTCTCTTAGCAGTTCCTTCAGTAGAGTATCTATCCGAATCAAGGACCGTTCATTTCCATTGCACGTCGAAAGGACCAAATTTTTTTGTAAATAGCAGTTTTGGTGATAATATTGGAGAAGAACAACAACACACAGTTAAGTTTAAAGAGTGCAGTGATTCGTGCAATGATCCGACTAACTCATTTCCACAGTCAACCTCCTGGGTTTCTTTTCACCGTGAGAATGTCAGTGCAAGGATTGTTCAGAACATATTTGGTTTAACTTTTAATGCATCTGTGTCTAGTTGTGACGTTTTGGACAGTGGATGTCTCTTGAATACTACGGGTTTCCGATATAATGATATCGACTACGACGATATGAAATGCAACAGCATAAACTATTGTGAACCATTGCAGTGTAAGGCAATTTTCACAAGGAAAGACTTCAAGCACCATAAAGAAGGCTCTACATCCTTCTGGCTTTATCTCGTACTTCGTGCAGTAGCAGAGATGCTTCTTTCTGCATGTTATCCGTTAACGGATATCATTAACTTAAGTTTGTGCAGCAAGTTTGATGGACAATTTGGAAGGCAACAATTGTTTGGAATTTTCGCTTTTGGTCTGGCAGCTCTCATCTCTGGTTCCGTCGTAGACTATTCAAATGCATTAACAGGAAAGCCGATGTATTCAATGTGTTTTTATTTATTTGACTTTATAATCCTCTGCACCGTCATTATACTAGCATTCATTAAAGTGGAAATAAAAGTTCAACCAAAATCGACAAGTATGTCCCGCAGTGTTCTGAAACTACTGAAGAATCCTGCTGTTCTTGTCCTCTTCGCTGCAGCTCTTTTAATGGGTGTTATTTGGGGTTTCATGGAGACTTTTCTGTATTGGTACCTTCTCCAGCTAGGAGCAACGCGAATGCTTATTGGTTTAGCGCAATTGGTTAGTGTGTTACCTGCCATTCCCATGCTCTATAAATCCAACTGGGTGATTCGAAAGGTCGGACACGTCAACATACTCATATTTGCATTCTTCGTATATTGTGCGAGGAGCGTCGGCTATGTATATATACACAACCCGTGGTGGTCGCTTCTCCTGGAATCGACAAAAGTGTTTAGCATGTATTTAGCAAGACTTTCTTTCACTATTTATGCCGATTTCTTGGCTCCTCCAGAACTGAAAGTAACCACTCAATCCATCGTATTTTTACTTCACTTCGACGTGGGTAAGTAATTTAATCCGTTTATGTAATTACATACAGGATATTTGATTAATTAGTTTTATCCTCTGTTTGTTTAAAAATTGTGTGATATGTTCGTGCCATCAAGGCATTTTGTTTAACGTGTTTTTGTATCATTTGTTTTGAATATATTCGGACAGTCGAAAGTCCGGATCGCGTGAGAAGAATATTCCAAGTGCAATTTTGAGTCAAAGTTGGTTCAGAGAGACGCATAATAACCAACCTAGTGAACAAATTCAGGACGACAGGCACGTTCCGTTCTGAATGATCAACGTTGCCAAAGTCTGGGAAAGTTTTGCTCGAATGCTCTCAAACTTCACTTGAAATGCTCGTCTCACGAGTTCCGAGCTTTCGGCTGCCCAAATGTATTCTTCGATGATGAAAACCAGCTGCACGTTGATGTAGACGGCCAATCCTGTGAAATGATATAAATAACACATTAAACAAAATTCCTTGATGCCATGAACAGACAAGCCCGTTTCAAAAGTTTAGAAACCTTTTTCACAAAGAACGGTATACTAAATGGGATATTTTTTTCACAAAACTGAAAAAAAATTATGAGAAATGAAAGACATCTCCCTATAGAGCAACATTTTCTCTTTAATATGAAATATAAGGATTAATATTTGGTATGAATAATTTTTAATATCGTGCCATTGAAATGACCCCCTCTCGTTTCAAAAGTTTAGAAACATCCACTTGGCGTTTCAGAAGTTTAGAAACATGAGCTTCGAAACATGGCTTTTCACCAACAATCGTCCCCTCTTTTTTCCTAAGTTCGTTACAATATTCTTAATAACATAACGTGACATGAAAAAAATATTCTAATTTCGTGGATTTGAGTCCGTGTCATAAACTTAAAAAACACATCGCAAATTAGCTTGCTCACCTGTATGGTTCATGTGAAGATCTTTAAGTTCGGGTGGCATTTAAGAAGTATCAATTAATCTACATGCTAACATGGTGTAACTTCTTAAAAAGTGCGCATTATTCGGCGATATTATTTCCATTAATAAAATTACAGATTGTAAAACGAAACACTGAAACCCCGTATTCAGAATGAGCGCTTGCTTAAGACCATTGTTGAATACAAATTCCTTATTACTGAATTTCTACTCAACAATGATTTGAGGAAGAGCATTAGTGCTCATTCTGAATACGATTTAATGTTTCGACGTTATTAATCTCATTTATAACCATACAGGACAAAGCTTGAATACATAACTTTTAAAATGAGCATAAAACTTAATGAAATTAAACAGGCTGTTGTTGAAAATAATGTCGGTTTCACAAAGTGACCATTGCTTTCCACCGTCTGTCGCTTAAGAATCTGGACTCCCTGTGCGGAGCGCCGCCACACGCCAACGGAAGTAACCACGGACAAGACTGTCACATAGTCACGTGGTATCGTCGTACTTCCTTTCCTTCTTATACCGTGATTATGACTAGGTATGATGATGTAACAATGTATGAAATTTTCGCGATCAGGCTTTGAGTTGGCTCAGGCAACACCTAAAAAAGCCTCACAACTAAAAAGTCATACATTGTTGCATCATCATAAGTTGACCAAGTTTAGGGCTTACTATTGGTAGAAATACGATCAACAATGGTCGAATTATGATGATGTAACGTTTCAGTTGTGAGGCTTTCTTTCTAGGAGGTGCCGGCTCAGGCCTAATCTTTAGGAGGCGTTAGTTTAACTGGACACGCCCACTCCAACTTTCGTTGGACAGAGTAAATTTTGAACGTAACCGTCTTTATACAAGAAACCATTGTTGGGCTTAAAGAATCAGGGAAGAAAACCGTCTTTAAGCCCAACAATGGTTTTCTTCTCCTCAATGGTTAACTGTGTTGCTTTACCCATTGTGGAAGACTGCTTATTAAGTGAAAGTCTACCTTTATACAAATTCGTTACACTCTGTCCAACGAAAGAAAAACTGGGCGTGTCCAGTTAAATTTCCAATTTCAATTGTTAGCGATTGTTAATTTTACTTTGCAACAATGTCTAACAATTGAAATAGGAAATTTAATTAGACACGCCCAGTTTTTCTTTCGTTGAACAGAGTATAATTTTAATAGGCAAATTAGGTGATGTTTCTAAGTTTTGAAACGCCAAGTAGACGTTTCTAAACTTTTGAAACGAGAGTGGGTCATTTCAGTGGCACGATATTCAAACTCATTTGAACCAAATATTAATCTTTATATATCATATTAAAGAGAAAATGTCGAACTATAAGAAGGTGCTTTGCATTTTTACATAATTTTGTTCAGTCTTGTGAAAAAAAATATCACATGTGGTACACCTTTTGTTTATGAAAAAGTTCTAAGCTTTTGAAACGGGCTTGAAAAAAAAATTATACTTAGTGCTGAAAAAAAATAATAAGGAACTACAGTGTGGAAATGCCTGTATACGAGTCGCAATCTTGTCGTTGAGAATGAAGACATAGCCTTCGAAATACATATCTGGCGTTCTATGTATATCTCGGATGCTCTTTTGTGGAAAGAGCTTTTTCCTTCTTATACACATGTACATATTCCTAGCTGAAAAATTGGCGTTTAATCTAGGTAGATAAAATTTGCAACAATATTTTAAAACATTAATTATATTATCTCCATATATGAATACAGTATTCCAAAGATGTACAGCTCTTAATATGTATATTGTGAATTTAGTAATCAAAAATTTGGGGTCTTTAATTTTATATAAAATTATCTTTCCATAATATAAAGTTTAATTTATTTATTAATGTCCTAATTTTATTTCAAATAATTATGCTATTTATTTAGAAAAATTAAATAAATTTAAAGGGAGATATTTTTTTATGAACTTAAATTATGGATGGAAATATCTTCAGGTTCCATCGCAGACAAATATTCGTAAGTTATGAATAAGAAAAAAAAATTAAGAAAGAATGCATTTATAATGAAAATGACATTTGAAGAAATGTCTAGTATTGTAATAACTTATATACAAGCATTTTTTAAAAGAATACATACAGTAAGAAATGTGGTAATCTCAATTTGGGAATCATGGACATCAACAGGTTAATCTGCGAATTAAGCACAAATTTTTATTTTTTTAATTTTTAAAATTTTTTTTTAGAATTAAGAGGTTTGTATATTCAAAGAATACTTTAACTTAAATTTATTAAATTTTTCAATTGAAAAGAAATATCTCTTTGAAAAGTTCTCATCAGCGCTGCTGGCTAAGAAAAACATTCCAGTAAATGGTTACAGTCTATACAAAGGAAATTATTATATAATAGAAGAGAGTTCTTAGAAAATATGATTACATTAAAATTGCACCTATTTGATGAGCATTAATGTGTTTGTAATAACTTTACACTGTCTGTTTCTATATTTCTAAAGCCATCAATTTAAAATTTCAAGCATCATTTTTTTTTATCTTGTTCATATTGTTGACAGGTCGAGGAGTTGGGAGCTTAGTCGGAGGTTTTCTAATGGAAATTGTAGGAAATAGAGCTACTTTTCAAATTGTCGCCATATACTCCGGCGTGTTGGCTTGTACCTATTTCGCACTTCACCATTTCTACTTCAAATCAAGACTTGCTTCTCCAAATACGCAAAAGCATAAACGACTGCCTGGTAAGTTCAAGTTATATCAAAAATGTTTAATAATAATCACAAATTTAAATTTATATTTATTTTTAATACTTTGTCAATTTCAGCGCCCCCTCCACAGTTATCCAGCAAGGATAATAAAGGTGATGCAAATGGTGCCATCCAAAAACACGAAGAACCGTTGCTAACGCCCAATGGAATTGGCAAAAACGACTTGCCTAGAAATGGGCATTTTTTCATAGCCAAATATAAAGACTTAAAACACACAATGGTGTAAACTGAAATCTATTCTTTAAAATTATCGAAATTAAGTAGCCCATTTCAGTTTAAATTACTTTAGAAGTCAGTATTATATAAGAATAGTCAGTATTATTCCGTATCTCAAGACTGGTCTATGAAGATTAATTATATACCATCTCGGACATTTAAATTAATTTAAACATCTCATGTATGGCGTGTAATAAATCCTCATAGATCATTTTTGAGATATTCTTTAATGAACATTATGCCATTAGGAAAGATACACTCGACCTGCGAAATAGATAACTATCTAACCAGCCCAAAGGACAATGGAGAAGGTTCCTGGTTCGAGTCCAGGCAGTGGAATTTTCTTTCCTATTTTCATCAGTAATTATTCCGTATATCTGAACTTCCGAACAAAAGTATTAACTGTAATATATTTTACTGCATGAAGACAAGTTACAGCGAAGTCATCAAAATGATATTAGCGAACAAAAGAAGCTTACTTGACTTCATATTATGAGTGACTCTCTTGTAATATTTATTTATCGTTTACTTATAAAGGTTAGCCGAGTGGAATTCTGTGTTAAGTTATTTTATATTTTTCTATTTATTTAAATAAAAATTATGTTTTTTAAATGTCATGTGTTTTTATTATAACATATTGAAAAATAAAAATAAATTTGTCTATCCGTAATATTTTTAGAAAAAGGATCACGTAATATGATTTATTTCATACATGTTTTGTGGTTCCTCTCAAGTATACACTAGCCTACAATAATGGAACGGACAGTACGCAAATATGGGAAAAAGCGATATTTTATTTTAATATCTTGTTGGATCTCCGCATACTGAAATTACGTCAGCCACTCTTCTGGCCATATTTTCTATAAGGTTCCGATAAACATCTTCTGGTGTTTAGATCCATTCTTGATGCAAGAATCTAGCCATGTCAGCAGTGGATTTCGGACACAGCTGCCTCACTCGACGCGCCAACTCTCCCATAAATGTTCGATTGGGCTAAAGCATGATGGAAGCCGAAACGTGGCATGCTGTATTATCGTCCTGAAAGTAATAACCCTCATTACCAAAAAATTCCCAAAGCGTTGAAAGCACCTGATTGTCCAAAACGTTCTTGTAGGCTTCAGAGTTCAAATTGCCTTCAACCATACGCAGGGATTCAAGCCATGCTATGAAAAACATCCCCATGACTTCACCAACACGGTTGGAACGATTCACTCAGGTAAAAGGCATTCGGCATATCCCATCTAACTGAAAAAGAGTGTTACGTGATTCGTCACTCCACAAAATGTTTTTCCGCTTTTCGAAATCTAATGTCGGCATTCCAAGCACCACTGAGATCTGACAGCCTTGTTTTTGACAAGATATTTGGCTTGTTTGGCTACACATCCGTGAATGCCGAGTGCATGCTGTTCCTCTGCAAAGTGTTGTAATAAACAGACTCCTATTCAGGCACGTAGTCGGGGGGGGGGGGGGCGACGACCAACCCATTATGGAAAAAGGTCCGCAATTTTTGAAAATCGACTCCCCCAAGATAACGTCCTGGCTGCGGCCCTGGTATTGCTTGTTGGAACTCCTTGTTGGTGACCTGAATAGTTCATTGCGGTTTTATGAACCTTCCGTTTTAACATCCGTTTCAGTGAATTTTGAGCATATTCCGCTGTCTGGAATGTCCCATTTCTTCACATTATCATTAATGTTGAACATGGTTGTGATGATTTTCCCGAAATTTTGTCCGCAATGTCGCACGAGATTATTACTCCTTTCTCAAACTCATTAAGTTCCCTTCGTGTACCCATTCTCCACTTATGACAGGTATACGAGGAAGTTACCACACAAAATCAACATCAACTGTTGATGTACGCGCACGGGTTCCAGCGCAAAGTCAGATTTCTTTTAAATTTGGAGGTGTCCGTTTCATTATTTTAGGGTAGTATCAGGGCCGTAGCCAGAAAGTTGTTTCGGGGGCAGGGGGCTGGCCCAATCCTGCTTGTGGAGGGGGGGGGCATATAACAGATTTACTTGACTTGGTAGCCAATTTCGGGGGGGGGGGCTGCAGCCCCCTCAGCCCCCTCCCCCCTGGGTACGGGCCTGGGTAGTATATATCCTTGAATGACTCGAATGCCAAGGCCGTCGATCAAAGTGCTAATCTAACAATCAAAAGTAATGGCTATTATATAATAAAAACATTCATTGAAGATATGATAACGCTACATTTCAGATATGTTGATTAATCATAATTGCTCAAATCAATGAACCTTCAGCCGAAGAAAATATTTCATGAACCTTTATTTCAGCCGAAGAAAGTATAGATATTTTTAGTAAAATGGACCAACACATGAAATTTATAATCGGAAAAGAAAATAATAATGAAATAATTCATACACTCCTGAAACTTTCACGGATTCATGTAAATGAAAGATAGGAAAGTTTCTATATTTTATGAGGAGCGATCAGTAAAATGATTATCAGAAAGATAAACATACACGTGAATAATTGTTTGTGCAATGTGGCAATGACTATGAAGCACTCTTCTTACTATTTGTCGACCTATCCTGAACGAAAAAAAAAATCATGCTTTTGCTGATGCCAGCTGTTGCGGTGATTTCAAGTTATCACATAAGAAGCGAGTACCGGACGCGTTCTGTTTCAGGGAAGGAAAAAGAAGTGAAATTCACTTGGAGCTAGATTAGGCTGTAGGCTGCTACGGAATTTTTGGAACAAGTGTTATATGGTGTTGGCGGTGTACGGCCTGCTATCAAAAATTATGATAAAGAGGAAGCTCAAAAAAATCAGTGTTAAAATATTTAATTAACACATTTTTTAACTCGATCTAGAGCAAAGGTCCAAGAAAAGCTAGAGGATTGGAGGAAAGCTCTGGAAGACAGTGGACTGAAAATCAGCAGAAGCAAGACAGAATATATGGCCTGCAACATAGAGGCCCAGAAAAATGAGGAGCTGAAACTGATGGAGACAGCAATCAGGAAAACTGACCACTTCAGATACCTTGGTTCGACAGTTGATGAATGGAGTGAGACGGGTAGGGAAGTGACTAGCAGACTACAGACAGGTTGGAAAAATTGGAAAGAAGTCTCTGGAGTCCTCTGCGATAAGAAGATCCCTGTGCGTTAAAGGGCAAAGTCTACAGGATGGTGGTGAGACCTGCTATGCTGTATGGAATGGAAACACTCTCTTTAAAAAAGTCCAATATACAAAGAATGAAGGTGGCAGAAATGAGAATGTTGAGATGGATGTGCGGAGTGACACGAGCAGACAGGATTAGAAATGAGCGCATCCGAGGGACAGTGAAGGTACAGATATTGAAAACAAAATCCAAGAAAATAGACTGAGATGGTTTGGCCATGTAATGAGAAGAGACGAGGACTACACTGGCAAAAGAGCTATGAACATGAAAGTGGAGGGAAGGAGAAAAAGAGGGCGACCCAAGAGAAGATGGCAAGATATTGTGGATGAAGATCTAAAATCAAAGGGACTCAGAAGGGAATGGACAGAGGACAGAGAGAAATGGAGAAAGCTCATTCAAAAACAGCGACCCCACATAGAAGTGGGAAAAGCTGGAGATGAAGAAGAAGAATTCGCAAACTGCAAAAATATGAGGATGAGTCAATAATTATCCGATCTCTGGCGCATTTGTTTAAAATCATTTTTAAGAACAGACAAATACATCATTTTTCTATATTATTCCCCAGCTTAGCAACACACTTTTGTATTCTCTCAAAAAATGTTTAGGCTGACCAGCAAGCCACGGATAAACAGTTTATTTGCAACTTTTTCTTTAAAAAGAGCCAGTCATATGGCTGACCAGCTTAGCAACACACTTCTGTTCGTACTTTTTCGTTAGTACAGTCAACCGCTGACAACGAGACCCCTGAAGCGGCCAGTCTGCTGATGAAAATGGGTGGGCAGATTGGGAGGGACGTTGGACGTTCTTCGTTTATGTGAAGTGAGTCACGAAGAAACAATTCCTCAATTTTCCCCTTCCCACCCATTTTCATCAATGAACTGGCCGGTCCAGGGGTCTCGTTGTTAACGGTTGACTGTAGTTTTGGTACACATCTTGCAAATACTTAGTGAAATTCGAAGCTTTTGTAGATTATTCCATGGTTAACTTGAAGACGCTATGCCACGTTATCAATTGTTAGCTGTCAGAATCAATTCACGTGCACTTTCAAGATTGTCATCGCTTCTGGACAAAGTCGGCCCAAGACGAAACATTGATGAACATGATAGACGCTTTACAATGCACAGATTAACTGGGAAAGCACAACCGAGTACAAAACTTCAATTTCATCAACAAAGATCTGTTCATTTGTTAAAGATACAAATAGAACATTTTGCACCAGGCCCGCTTTGTCTTGGACTGACCCGGCTGGTGGACGTGGACGAGTGTCTGGTTCTTTCCTTTTTTAAACTTCTCGAACCAATCATACACAATTTATAATAAGCACTTTTTCATACTGTGCACAGTCTTCGATGAATATCGGCCCAATGAATACCCACCGCAGACCACAAAAAAAAAGAAAAAAACGCTGCTATTCCTTAGTATAAATTACAAGATAGCGTTTATCCAACAGGAACCTAGTGAAGCCCGGGGAATTAAAACTATAGTCAAGGGTGCAGATAATTTTTGACTCGTCCTTGTATTTAACTAAATGAGAAATAAATTTACTATGATGGTGATGTTTAATTAAACAATATGCAATAAATAAATACACTGTAAATTTATGCAAAATCTTAGAGCCTTAGAAGCAAATATTTTTTGACTCATTATTGGAAAATGGTTGGTAATGTTGGGAATTTTACATTTCCTCAGTTATAGGCTAATAATGTTAATTTCTTCCTTATAATGAGAAAATATTTAACTAAACATCTAAGTTTTTAGGGGCTGTCGTGGCCCTGTTGTCTTGCTCATTCTATCTGATCAGTGGAGTTAAGCAACTCCAATGGCTTTCTGGACCTATTGCTGGGATAGATGGCAACTGGGGCACAGCTATTAGGGCGGGCTATATGATCAAAGCCCATTTGTTAAGAGACCAGTGCTGGATGCCCAGTAGCTGGGGGGTGAGAGCTGCTGGTTTTGCGTCCACCAGTGTTTTTTCCATCTTGAACTCCCCGTGCTTTGGAGGGCACGTTAAGTCGTCGATCCCGGCTGCTAGTGTCATCTCGTAGCAATCGTTACGTTACTGGGATAGCGCAAAATTCTCTAGTAGGAATATGCACTCAGATTACACTAGTCAACACACATTTTGTGACTAAGACCACACAAGGTGTTCTTAGTAGTAATTTGTAGGTAGAATCCGAATCTGCTTTTAGATTTTTTCTATCACGTCAAGTTTCCAAGTTATGCACAGAGACATCTATGTTAAAGTAATGGGAGTGAAGAGAAGCGGCTACATTGTTAAAGTATCCGTATTTTGGGGCCGCAAGGAAATTTACCCCAAACATTGAATGGTTTAAAAATGTTTCATTGTAAAACAAGAAAGCTGTGGGTGCTAGAGAAATTTAAAAATTATATTCGTAATCAGCAGAAAAAATACTACCAAAAATCACCCACTTTCATTTTGTCACAAGAAAAATCTTAAATTTTGTTGGCCAGTGTTATCGTTGGTGTCAACTTATCCTCTGTGTCAACAACTAAATTTTTAAAAAATAATGTATGTCCAAAGCCCATGTTGCTTTCTTCAAGTCCTTGCCGAATTGTTCAGCCTATGCTTTTTTTTGGAAGAACTACATTTTCCCGTCATGTTATAATTATTTTCATTTCCTCAACTAAAAATATTAAAAGGAGGAATGGCCAAATTATTTTTTTGCATACTGGCCTAATAATTTGTTTTTTCACTGTGTACACGATATAATAATGCATTTATTCAAGAAAAAAGGAAAATTAAAACTGCAAACTTTAAAATAATAAATGGTAAACTTGCTTATTTCTTCGTGCTTTTCTTCGTATTTTCAAGGTACAAAAAACCCGTGCAGATACAGTGCTTTAAACCTAAGCATAATCCAAAATTTGTAACTCGCAACACTGTTAAATATTAATGCCAAAACTAGCAGTTGGAAACTCACTCTGTCGACAGTGGGTTTGCATGTAAGCAGCACAACTGCCAAGGCAGTTGCTAGATAATGACATTTCCAGCAGCGAATGATGTCATTTGCTGCGTTCACTGGGAACCTAAGCTTAAGCTATTGGCTGTTAAAAAGGGCTCTCAGGAAACAGAAAATTAGCAATATTGAATGTATATGGAGACCAACTCTCCAATAAATAGCAGCAAACGTTTTGAATACAGGCTTTTGTTTGTGCTTGTTAAGACAATCAATAATTCTGGGGCATCAGAAACACTGAATGTACCTCAAGAAATGAACTACTTGAGAACAGAGGAAATTCATAAGAACATCTATATGAGAGTTGCAGAATCTCGAAAAGAAGAGAAAAAAAATTCTGTTATCTTCATTGGAGGCTGGAAAATCTTAACAACTACTGTACTTGGAGAAACATACGAACTTTACATCATCTAGTCACTGAAAAAAGCATACTGTGCAAAGCGATTTGGGGAACAATTGGAGTCATAAGAAACTGAATGTGCTATGGTTAATCTGACTTCTGTCCACCAAGTGTTAATATGATGCACAATACCAGAACAAGAATTAATTTGCAGAGCAATCATATTTTTAAAGATTACGTAATAAGGAGAATTACGAGATGTAATCTTACTAGCAAAATATTTCTGGCCTGAGCTAACTGACAACACCTATCCCAACAGTGGTTTCAGCAGGACAGGACTTGTCCATACCCAACAACCAGGGAATTTGCTAACCTTCATTAAAAGTTTCAGAATTAGGTGGCTTCTAATCATTTTTTAGCCCCTTTTCGGTGGATTTTCATGATCACTATTAGCTTGGTACTTTTTACTTTGGATATATCTCGAGAATCAGTTTTATCCAAATGCTCCATCTACGAACTGAAGCAGAATATCATCAATTGTTGCAGCTTGTGAATGCACCAATGTTTCAATATTTTTTTTCCAGAATTTCAGTGCATGCATTATTCGCTCTATTCCAAGAAATTCAATTTTTGAACTGATCCCTTTCCAATGATTGTTGTTACGAATCTGTAGCTGCTATGATTGGACATAATATTCAAGTGAAAGATTAATAAATTATGCCTGTAAGTATATTTATCATTAAAGAACTAGATTTTGCTCCGACTTCATTTTCAAATAATAAATCTGCATAACAAAAATCTTTTTGTTTAAGTATATTTTATCTTTATTTCATATGTACAGTACATCGTATAAAAAATAAAGTTTACTAAATAATTATATAAAATTAATACTATTCGTTATTTACTCATCACAACAAAAGAAATCATCGATGTGTAACAATTCACATGATTTTCTCCAAAGCTCTCTTTGAATCTCTTCATTAAAGGCAAGCCTGTTTGGAGAAACCACCTCACAATATTCAAAATATTGCCCCCCAGTGCTTCCTAGGTCATCTGATAAGGCCACATAAAGGACATTTCTGGCACCTTCTTCAGGCGACTAAAAAATTAAAAAGGATAAATTATATTTGTCCCTTTCATTTGTCCCTTTCATTATATTCCCACAATTCAGATGTTTATACGAACTAAATTTAAGTAAGACAAATTTTGCTTTCTTATAATCTTTACTCAAGTTCAGAACTTGAATTTATGTAAAGGCAAATTTGATTGATTGAACAATACTGCAATAAAAAAATTTATGAAAATTTGAATTATGGAAATACACAAGGTGATAAGTAAACATTAGCAGGCTGTCTTGAAAGGACCAGAACCTTAGCCACACTAATTTTCATCCCAGCCTCTTCATATTTGGCTGTAAACTGATCTAGTATGTGTGAAGGTCGGTACAAGAGTATCCAAGGTGGAGAAGCTGGTCGTAAAGAGCAAGTCTCCATCACATAGCCACCGATCCTAACATGCTTATTGCCTAGGCTTCCCCTGCTTATCTGCCTATCCAGTCAATAAGTTAAAGAACAAGATGGGCAATAGTATGCACATTTGATGGAGTCCCATGGTCTTGAGTTAATGCCATTTATCTGCATACCCATCTCACAGCTTTCGTACAGGGACACGTTGGCAACCTGTGATTCCCCCTCCACTGTAGATAAGATAACAATCTCAAGCATGAAGTTGATGAAGGTCTTTGACAAAGCCAGGAATAAAAGGTGAAACTGGTCACCTTTCCTGCCATGTACTGCAAGGCCTCCGTCAATTTCACCAAAAAGGAAAATACAGAGAACCATCCATTACATAATCTGAGGAATAGTAACCTCAAAACTGTAGAAATAAGCACATAATGAAAATATGTAATACTGTTTCTAAAAAATTTATAAAATACTGAATTTCATTTTAATTACTATTTTTTTTGCCTGTAATAAAAATTTAATTCTCACATGTAAGAACAAATCATTACTTACTTAATCTGTGCAAACACTTTTCACAGAAATTTACAATTTAACTTTTGTATTGTTAACTCGGATTAAATTTTAAATAATAACTCATTTTTGATAATTAGAACTTTTAAATAAAACATAATTAAGCTACGAGGCATGTTTTTTAAGTAAGTACCGTTTTGGAATTAAAAAAAGACGTGCAAAGATACCGCAATAATTTTATTTTTACATGAAAGCCTGTACCTTAATCTACTTTTCTACATAATTTCCGTGAATATTGAGGCACTTGTCATAACGTGGCACCAGTTTTTGAATACCCTCCTCATAAAATTCTGCCGCCTGACTTGTTAACCACTGTATCACAAATGTTTTGACTTCGTTATCGTCTTGAAGACGCTGACCACCCAGGTGTTTCTTCAAGTGCAGGAACAAATGGTAGTCGCTGGGCGCCAGATCAGGGCTGTATGGAGGATGATCTAGAGTTTCCCATTTAAAAGATTTGATGAGATCTTTGGTCCGATTAGCCACATGTGGACGGGCACTGTCATGCAGCAAAACGATACCCTTACTCAACTTGCCACGTCTTTTGTTCTGGATTGCACGACGCAGATTGTTCAATGTCTCACAATAAGACGCTGCATTGATTGTCTCATTACGAGGCAGAAACTCCACTAGCAATACTCCTTTTCTGTCCCAAAAAACTGTGCACATGATTTTCCGGGCAGAAATTGTTTGCTTAAACTTCGCTTTTTTGGGTGATGATGAATGTCGCCATTCCATGGATTGTTGTTTCGATTCTGGTGTGACGTAGGCCATCCATGTTTCGTCACCAGTAACAATTTGGTCTAAAAAATCTTCACCTTCATTGTGGTACCGCTCAAGGAAAGTCAATGCACTGCCTAAACGTTGGGTTTTGTGCAAATCCGTCAACATTTTTGGAACCCAACGTGAACACAATTTCCGGTAATTCAAGTTCTCGGTCACAATGCGATACAAAACACTACGAGAATATTGAGGAAAGCAGTCGCACAATGATGAAATTGTAAAGCGTCTGTTTTCTCTCACCTTTTCGTCCACTTTCTGCACCAAATCTTCATTAACGATCGAAGGACGCCCACTCCGTTCTTCATCATGCACATTTGTGCGGCCATCTTTAAATGCTCTCACCCATTTCCTTACCATTCCATCACTCATAATGTTTTGTCCGTACACTTCACAGATCTCACGATGAATATCGATCGGTTTTACGCCTTTAGCACTAAGAAATCGTATAACAGCCCGTACTTCACAATCGGCGGGACTCACGATTGTCGGAGGCATCTTAAACACTCAGTAAACAACGTATACAATGAAGAATCAGACTGTAATGGCGTCAGTGCGTAGACAAGAGATGTAGTTAACCAGCGCGCATGCGCGGAACGCCGACCGTAGCGCTGCGGCGGCGGAATCGCAAAACGGTACTTACTTAAAAAACATGCCTCGTATAACTGAGAAAATCATACACACAAAAAATAAGTTCAATGAACTTCAATGAAGATCATAAAAATATGCTTTATATTAAAAAAAAAAATTACCAGAAAAAAAGAACGTCTGACGAAAGGCATCTTAGAAAGCACAGTATTTTGATATAAATTGGTGTTTACAACACCAGGATGAACACTGTTAACTACAACAGGTAGATTTCGTTCCCTGAAGAATTTATTCAACATCATACTTGTCATGATAATCATTAACTTAGATTGGCTATAGCAGCCATAGGATGAATAATAATTTCTGAAAGAAAAGAATCAAATAACGTTATACAAATTTATCAAAATACTTTTAAAATTTAAGTGAAAATGTAAGTTTTTGATAGGGAGGTTTCAGAATCATTTGTACAACGATTGCATGGCATGTAAAAATAGCAAGGTGAAACCAGCAAGTTTGGCGAGTGAGTTGGAAAATCTAATACGGAAAGGTATTTCAGAGATGATAGTTTAATGTCCTTCAAAGTAAGCCCACAATACACTGTTGACATCATTTGTACAGTCAACCAAAGGAAATAATCCACACGAGTTTAATACTTAATATTACATTTCATGCTAATGTGTTGTTTTAATAGCTTTTTTAGTTATAATTATTTAAATTTAATAATCTTAATAATGTTAACTCTAATTGTAATATTAAATTATTAAAAATAAATTGATATTGAAACGGTAAAACTTAGAGTAAAATTCAAGTGTGGATTATTTCCCTTTGACGACTGTACAACTGTTGCATGGCGTGTGAAAAATCCTCTTTTGGTACTGCTTGAAGTTCCCTCATCACAGCCTTTTGAATATCCAGAACATTGAGAAATCTGTGTCCTTTCATTGTTGATTTTAAATGAGGAAACGGGAAGAAATCCGGCAGTGATAGATCTGGAGAATATGGAGGGTTGTAAAGTTCTGAATTATGCCCTCTTCGTCGAAGAATGTAATGAGTAGGGTTAGGAACCTTAGGTAAAAACATATTTTGTTTATGGTTTCAGTACTATCTTTAATATGTTTTTTAGTTTAAGAGTTATAAAGACCTAAAAAAGCATATTTAATGTTTTGTGACATATTTGGGCTTATGTATTTCCTTGTTCCAGCATTAGAGACTCAATTTGGTGATGAAGATGTGATATTTCAGCATGATTTGGCCCTAGCGCATGGAGCAAAAACAACACAAGATCGGTTTCACCATCATTCTGTATGCGTTCTTGAATGCCCAGCTAAGTCTCCGAACCTCAATCCGTTCGAGAATTTGTGGCATATAATGAAGAAAAGGTTAAATGAATATCCCGCAGGAAATAAGGACGATTTGAAAAAAACATCAACATTTGGAATGCAAAAACGGTTGAGGAGTGTAAGCTTTTGATTTCTTAAATGCCAAGACAAATACGAGCAATTCTTGATGCTAAAGGTTATCCGACTGTACTGACATGTTTTTCTGCACATTCAATTAAATCATTTTGTAAGTGTACATTTGTATTATTTTTCCGCAAAGTTGCAATATTCCACTTTTTTGTCACTGATGAAACCTTATTCCATTTTTTTTTGGCCTAATGAAAAAAAATTCCAAGAAATTAACATATGTAAATGCAACTTTTTAACTATTTACAGATTCTTGTCATTGAGCGGGTAAATGCCACAATGAAATACACACTTTTTTTCTACCGCATTCATGTTTTTAATATCATGGCGGCCAGAAATCATTCTGTTCCATACCTTGTAGAAAACATCGTCTCCACTTCTCAAGAGACAGGCTGAAGAAAACTGTTCATCGGTTGACCCGCGCTTCTACATTTTTTTGCCTTTCCTTTGATTGTTGGAGCTCCACTTCTCCAAAATCCTAAGTTCGGTCATTTTTGCCACAAGACAACAAAGGTATTGGTAAACAATCACTTCATTGGCATTATCAAAGTTCATCAAGAGATGATTGTTTAGTAATCTTTTTTCCACGATTGGCGTAAAATAGATTAATAAAATACTGGACTGAGTCTTATTCATTACACTTTTGTTTATCGTCGATTGGAGGGAGAAGGGAACCCAAACTAGAAACTTTTCGTTAAATAATTACAGCAAGGAGTCAAAACAGGATCTAACAGCAAATTATCTATTCTGAAGACTTTAATCAAAATTTTTGGGGTGTTATAACACACGCTCACACACACATGGGTCCAGCTGCAGTTTGTTGAACTTGGATCCTGGTGTCTTCTGCATGATGCTGTGAGACTGCACATTGCTACAAAGGTGAAGCAATTGCTTGCACGAAAACAGATTCCAGATCTTTACCTCCATATTCTCCAGGCCTGTCATTGCCGGACTTCTTCCTGCTTCCTCATTTGAAATCAACAATGAAAGGACACAGGTTTCTCGACGTTCCAGATATTGAAACTGTTGTGACGAGGGAACTTCAAGCAGTACCGAAAGAGGATTTTTTCCGCACCATGCAAAAGTTATAGGAACGACGTAAAAAACGTATTGTACCATAGGGGCTTACTTTGAAGTCACCAAACTTCCCGATCTCATCTTGTATGTTATATTACTATACAAAAAAAAAAAAAAAAAAAAAAAAAAAAAAAAAAAAAAAAGAGGCCCCACTTGGATAACACTAACACCAGGGGTTGGGGTGAATCCCTTAATGTCCCCACCATCTATATCCTATATACAAGTGATATTAATCAATAAAGAAAGTGTGAGACAATTAATATTTTTAACATCACCATTTTTATTAATTCGTAACAAAAAATTGCAGTTTTCCCCATTACGTTAACATTAAAAATTGCTGCCTTAAGGTGGATAGTACAATTCATCATCTGGTGTCTTTTGATGTATAAATTCTTCCCTATTGGAAAAGCAAAGCCCAAGAAAAGCACATTGGAATAGTTTAGAGGAGACCTACATCCAGCAGCGAATTGATAAACATTGAATCTCACTGAGGCATGGATGTTTGGTTTTCCTATATATGCCTAAAGCTTCCTGGGGCAGGAAAACAATAAACTGTCAAGTTTTAGTCAGATTGGGTTAGATTATCACTGAACAAACTCAACGATAACCTCGGCACTGATTCCTCAAGGGAATATTGTGCAAATCCAAGGATAATTAACGAATGTTGTACGATGACAGCAGCAGCAGCTGGGACCGACAGCTTTACATGCCTTCCAAAGGATGGGAGGGTTCAAGATGGAAATCTACTGGTGATCACCCATCCAGTAGCTGGCCATGCCATCGTTATTTAACTCCAACGATAGTTTCTTATCAGCAAGGCAATCAGGCTACGACCACCCCCATAAACTATCAAAGCAGCCTTGTTTTAACCCTTTCACTGTGTAATTAAATTTCATGCTCATTCCTGACAAGATGAAATTCTCCACTTTTTGCAGTATAACAAGAGCCTGTGCCCGAATCCAATTTCTGCAGGTAAAAGAACTGAAATTTTGGGTGGAAATATTTGCTTTACGCAGCAAAAGGGTTCGTTAACTGAATGGTTTTCAAGAAATATCAGGAATGCACTGAAAATAGATTGAAATTAATAATCGTCAATTTTGAAAACATTACCCACGAAAAAATAAATCAGCATTGTGTCAAAGTTTTATCCATTTAAATAATACAAAGAGAAGGATTGCATCATTGTTACTGCTTTACCCTAAGAGAGTCCAAGCATCCAGTTATTAAATAAAGATACCTTGCTCATTAAATGAACTTACTTGCTGTTCATATCATCTATGTTTATCCATCCTGCATAATGACAACAAGAAGACACATTAACAATACGAGATCTTTGTGAAACTGTTCCGGTTTCACTAAGCCGTGGTAATAATTTGTGTATTAAATATAAATGACCTAAATAATTTATTCCTAACTGAGATTCAAATCCATCTTCTGTCAGTAAATACTTGCCAAACATAACTCCAGCTATTCATATGTAAAAGAGAAAAAATGAAAAGAAAAAAATAATTCATATAATAGTAGAGATGAAAAGACATAAAGAAACTATAATTAGTGATGTTTAAAAAAATAAAGCATGAAAATGATGAGGATGGACAGTTCAAGTATTCAGTTTTCTTTAAGAGCAAAATATTAATAATAATGCTCAGACCAATATCAAATTCTGTCTTTTAATCAAAATTAGATACAAAACAATAAATGCAGTTGAGATTTTAAAAACGTTCATTTTAAGAAACAAAGTCCTTTAGAGCAAACTGTTAATTCATCAATTATTACTAAGCATTAGAAATTTCTTAGGAGTACAGTAATCCCTTGGCATCGGCTGTTGCGGTTTTGTGTACCTGCGTCAACTTTTTTGCATACTTCCTTCTTTATACATGATGGGAAATTCACATATCTGCCGTTTGTCCTGATCTATTATTATCGGGGTTCCCCATTTCACTTCCTGTCTTTTAGGGAATTCCCCTCTGTTCACGTGGCAAAATGTATTCAATGAAAGTAAACGTATCTGTGGCATTTAACTAATCTTCTGTTTGCAAAAACGTATCATTGGCACAGCTTATCATGGCTTCGAAAAAGAAAAACTATGACAACCCACTTCATGCAAAATGAGCAAGAAAGATTTTGTCGCTTGAAAATAAGTTGAAAGTTGAAAGAGTAATACTGATGTCAACTGAATATGTGGAATAAAGGAATCCACTGTTCGCACGATAAAGAAAGCCGAAGAGCCATCATGATAAAACCAATTAACAATTGCCTTTAACTTTGAGTCGACTGGCAACTGACATCCCGAACACCTGTTTTCTCATGAGGCTTTTCTCTCTTTATCTGTGAATTCAATATACACAGGGATTTTCAGGGACCAAACCCTTGTGGATAACTAAGAATTGCTTTATTTCAAAATTGGGGGGGGGGGGGAGATGAATACGATTAAAACATAATTTTCTCTTTAAATTTTCATGAAATTCTTAACTATACCTCAATTATATTTACAAAGGTGGAAAAGGGAAGAAAAATTCCATGACCTGGATTTGAACCAGGACTATGCCGTTTGCTGGCACATTCTTACCAATTGAGTTGCCATGGACAATGAATCGCAAAGGTGTTATAATACGTCCATATGGACTTCCATGAAGCCACAATCACACCAACTCAATTATAATTAAAACTTTCAATGAAAGTGTATTTCAATTTTATATCTAATAACTTACCATTATTTACAAGTACATGAAGGGGAAGACCCGAATCCAAGAAGTCATTTGCAAATTTTTCAACAGATTTTAAGGATTTCAAATTCATTTCTTTGAACTCCACTGAAAATTAATTTTTAAAAAGATAATTAAAGGTGATAGTCTTTAGAAAAAAGTATTTCTAAACTAGAGAATCTCTTGGCAAATGCAAATTCAACTTATTATACTATCAAGTAGCAAATCAGTTGCTATCCTCTAACTCATTAATGCTAGTTAGCAACTTTAGTTGCCAAAAAACTATCTTAAAAATATGTACTTCACTGAACATTGTCATATTTTTATTAAAAATTTGGAGGCCAAATTATAGTTTGTAAAAACCGTTATTTAATATACAGGGTGTCCTAGGAGTAAAGGTCAATATTTCACGTGTATAGAATGAGTTATTTACCATAAAACTTGAATAAAGTCTGGGTATTCAAATAAACACCGGTCTTGATTAAAGACCAGGTGGTGTTTTAAAAATAGCAATTAAATGCTGGGTCTCAAATAAAAGCATTTTTATCAGGTCTGATTGTTTATCAGGTTATCGATTATTTATGATTTATGAATCGATTAATCATATAAATTCCAACAAGTTTTGTTTCCATTATTAAACCAATCCGAAAGCTTTTAGGTTATTAAACCTCTTTTTTTCATGGTATGCTTTCTCATTACCCCCCCCCCTTTTTTTTTTTTTTTTTTTACTTTCATTTATTTTACTTTAAGTAAATTATAAGGTACTTCTTATGCTCAATGGTTAACTAAATGTGCAGGTGAACACAGAAGCCGGGAAAAGAAAATCATACGATGTAAAATTCAAACTAAAAGCCATTCAGTATACCAAGGAAAAAAGTGGAGAATAAACGCGGTCTTAAATAAACGCAGATCTCAATTAATCGCTAGGTTGGGGGGGGGGGGGGGCGGGATTTTTGTGACAAATAGATGCCCGGGCCTCTATTCAAGATTTTATGGTAAGTCAAAAAAGTTTATATAAACAAAGTTTTTATTAATGGTTCTGAGCTCCTCCTATTTGAAATTAAAATTATGAAGTTTCTAATATGGTTTTTATTTTACTGTATTAATATTCTAATAACTTTATTATACAAATGTTTGAATATTCTGCCAAGTACTTCGATGCGATTTTCAATTCTTGTGAGAACATGGTGAGTTGCATGTTTGAAG
>JAHWFO010020423.1:539436-571026 GCA_023313115.1 Rhysida immarginata
GTACTTTGCACTATCATGCACCATTCACCCCCCCCCCCCCATATTTTGGAGGGCACGTTGTCAGTCCCGGCTACTACTGACAGCTTGTAGCAGTCATTATCTTAGCTGGGATGGCACAAAATTCCCTAGCTGGAATAAGCACCCGGGTCACTGCTGGGGGGGGGAGCTCCTTGGTGATGATCTACCCTTTGTACCAGAAGAAGGAAAAAACTGTAATTGTGAAATCATACTAGCTGGATGTTCAATGTTTAGGGCCCGTATTCAGAATGAGCACTCTTGCTCTTCCTCAAACCATTGTTGAATACAAACACAATTAAACAGAATTTGTATTCAACTATGTCTTGAGCAAGCTCAAGAACACTCATTCTGAATATGGGTGCAAGGCAATTTAAGGAAATGATATTTTTTCATATGTGTGAATCTTTATTTGCTATTCACTAACTTTAGTGATGGTTGTTAATGGGGGTGAAGCCAAAACCTCTAATTCTCTGGCACGTGCGACTTTTTTTTCTTTCCTCAAAATACACGAATCTAATATGACCTCAATTTTTTGTCTCCAAAAATTTGGATTAAAAAACCTAGTGATATATTCAGATCAACATGGTGATACTTTATCGCCCAACAATAATCCTGTTAATTTAATTTTTAGACCATATTTATTCGGAAATTCGGACCAACATCAGCTGCAGGTGGTCATGATTTTCCAGGTAATTTGCCAGCTTGTCATTTCTCCGATTTTTTTTAACATACAGGGTGTTTCAAAATGAATATCAGGGTTTTGAGGCTTTGTAGTATTTATTACATTTAACTTACAGTTATAAATAATACATCAAATGAAAGAGCAACTCAAGCATTTTTGTTGACACACCTGTGTGCATGCTGTGTTGTACGCGATTGGTTAAACATCGTTGTACCCGAGTGCTGGTTTGGTTGCAAGTGGCCGAATGACAGAGCTTATTTCGCATGTTCTCCACAACCATCCGAACTGAAGCCGTGCGATTTTTACCTTTGGGGTTCATAAAGGATAATGTGTATGCGCCTCTGCTACCAGCTAACCTACCCGACTTAAGAAACCGGACTGAAGCAGTTATTGCAACAATTACTCCAAACACATTAATCAAGGGAAGAACTCGCCTATCGGCTCGATTTGTGCTGTGTGATGAAAGGTGTTCACATTGAACACTTATAGGAAAAACTGTATTATTTAAACTAAGTTAAATAATAAATACTACGAAGCCTCAAAACCCCATACTCATTTTGAAACACCCTGTATTAATTTTTTAAAAATTAATGTCAAATATAATTGGATTACAAATTGTTTGAATGGCCACTATATCAAATTAACAGTAAGGTCTGGTTGGATCATTCGGGAAAGTAATAGAGCGTTTGTTTCCACTTTATTCCACTTTTTGAATTATGACGTATAGCATTTCATTAATAGGATGGCAATATTTAGGGTGAGTCAGACCACCCATACAAGGTGTTTTTCTCCAAAAATACGCATCATACAAAAAAAATATAAAAAATAGGTGTTTAATATTTTTAAAAAAGCTGTCCAATGATACCAAAATTGACTCTCCACCCCACCCTGAAGGTGGGGGAGGGGGCAACTTTGAAATTCTAAATTGAACCCTATTCTACTCTTTGATGGTCTTTAAGAATCCGAAGTCAGAATTTCAAAAATCCAAAAATTTTTATCACACACATACAATACTAAAAAATTGTGTACTAAAAAATTTAGGATTTTTGAAATTGTGTACTAAAAATTTTGGTTTTTTGAAATTCTGACTTTGGATTCTTAAAGACCATCAAAAAGTAAATTATGAATGTCTTTAAGATCCACCCTTATCTCTTTGTCTTCATCAAAACTTTAAAGGTTCCATACTTTCTGTGCCCCTATCTCCTAAATGGTTGGATCAATTGAAAAAACACCAAGACTAAAACATTTCTTAAATGTTGTGTACAATTTGAAAATAACATTAAAACTAGGGATTCCGATTTAGAACCTCCCCCACCTTCAGGGTGGGGTGGAGAGTCAATTTTGGTATCATTGGACAGCTTTTTTAAAAATATTAAACACCTATTTTTTATATTTTTTTTGTATGATGCGTATTTTTGGAGAAAAACACCTTGTCGAGGAAAAACACCTCAAAGGGGTGGTCTGATTCACCCGGTGTATTAATGGTGCATTTCGACATATGGCTCTAGATCATTTTAGCGATAATTTTACATTCTGATAGCGGATTTCAAATATATTTGTGAAGACGCACACCGCCTTAATTAATTAAAAAACATTTGAATGAAAAATACAGTTTACTTCTATTGATTTTTATCTAAATGCTTATTCTATACGAGGTCGTCATTTCAGTGAAAATTACCTGGTGGAGTTTTGTATTTCCAAATAAGCTGGCTTATCAAATAATAAGCCCCGATTATATGTATAAAAATAATGGAATAAATATCATACAAGACATTAAGGAAAAGGTTTTGATTAAAGATTGAAGTTCTTGTCATCCTGATTGAAAGAATATATGAATAGTCAGAAAAAGAAAGCGACCTTCTCCAACTACACAGCACTCATGCTTATCAGCTCTTGAGAAACAGGAAAACACAACCTGAACATCATGATGCATCTTTATTAAGTTAAAGTAATAAGAAAATATTAAGAAAATGAATTTTTTTTTCTCCTTATATGCGCTACGATGCATCGATAGATCGTTAAGGTAATGACATTTACGATATTCAAAAGTCCTCCCCTTCCTAATTCAACAGGGTCAGGTTCAAAAAGACAGCCAATGGATGCCCGCCATTTTTAAAGATCCTCTCGGTCGCGAAGTGAAAGTCCGTTTTCATTTCCGTTTCCGTTGACAAGCATGGCTTCCTCCAGCGTAAGTTGTTGTCCTATGAAATTTTTTTGTTTATGAATGGTTTTTTCCATGTTTTAACTATTTAAATGTAATTGAAATATCTTTTGCAAATCTAATGTTTGATAACAAATATTATCTTTTGCAAATTTAATGTTATTGTATTCATTCTTTTGTTTTACTCTTATTAATTAAAAGTGAACGTTTAATTTGCCTACAAAATAGATGTTTACTAGGGCTGTTTCATCCATCCCTGTGTTTACAATATATTTCTCTTGCGAATCATCTATTTGGAGACGTCTAGTTATATGAAATATTATTTGTTGGTATTGTTTAAAATTTGGAATATTTATATTCTAATTATCCACTTCTTTCTAGAAAAGATATGTAACAGGTTTGCCATCATTTTCTGCTAAGGGTTCCTCAAGTGTTTGTAACGCTCACTAAAATTGCTTGTTGTAGCCGGGCTCTTCTTTTTAAGTGGTGTAGGATAATATGGTCCCTGATATAATGGTCCCAAAGCAAATTAGGAGATAATGGTCCCATATGTTCAGCATCAGCTCTCTAAACATCCGATAGGTCTAAAACATACATTTGCTTCTCAACTTTAGTGTAAACTTTTCAAATAAGGAAATTAATTTACATATAATGAATGTGGAATTTGGGTGAACCAATTATTTTTTTTTTTAATAATAACTCAAGTTTAGACTAAAGTTGAGAAGCAAATGTATGTTTTAAATTTAATTATTATTCGTATACCTCAAATGCATCCTATGTTTATAACCGATAGGTCATTTATAACTTTGATAAATTAATAACGTGATGGCAATTTAAGTCAGTTTTATTTACATTTCTGCAAATAAAAATAAACACATATACATAAATCACTTTAATGCTTAATTAAAATTGCATTGTTTCAAAATAACAGTAGTTTTGTATGCAATAAAACAACTTAAAAATTAATACAAAAAAAAAATAAAATCTAATAATGCACCCAACGCCTCGTAAAAGTTCTTCCATGGTTTTTCGTCCTTCTCCGTATTCCGAACAAAGTGTTTTAAGCCGCATCTGCGTCTGCCTAGAAACACTCATTTGCCTCTTAGTGAGGGGATTTCCAGAAGCTTCCTGTAAAATGGCAGTAGCCACTGCTGCAGCTGCAGTGCATCCAAAGCTTTCCATATTGTAGGATGATGGTGGCCGACGATACTTGAAAATTTTCTATTCCAGGCTTCTGAATAGTTGTTGGTCCTGGCTTCACCATTTACAGTTGTCTCAAAGACATTCCAAACAGATGGTGGAAATTGAGGACTTGTCTGTAAGTGCCGCTTACGTAAGTTCCATCGAAATAGTCGATAAGATCTTCAGCTTCGGGTAACTTAATACTCTGCAGATAGGAACATGAGACCATCCAACATTCCAACAAAATGACGAAAGTCTTCATTGTCCAGATAATGAGAGATAAGGCCTAAACTTTATATCTTTGGGATTGCGTTTCTCTAAGGGCCGGATCACGACTCGGTAAAATGAGGTCTCAGTCGCTGTAGAGTCATTGATGAGACCCGTTTGAGCTGACAGAGGTATCACGTCTTGCCTAAACGTGACTCGAGAAGGGTATAACGTCTTGCCATTATTTGCTTCGCTATTTCATATAATATTACTGCAGGTTTTCCAATAATGCTAAAAAATTGATTAAAAGAGGGAATTAATCTGCTACACGTAATTATCACTTAAATGTATGAGAGACCCTCAAATTTTGACAATCAAATTAAAAACAATGTAATTTTAATTAAGCATTAAAGTGATTTATGTTAAAAATTAGTATATGTGTTATAATTTATCAAAGTTATAAATGACCTATTGGTTGTGTCAATTTAAGATATTTAGATAGCTGATGCTGAACATATGGGACCATATTATCTGTGTCCCCTTTTTAAGATCTTACATGATCTTACATGAAGAAAAAGGCAAAAATGCTGGAAAAGAAAACGTTCAGCCGACAGGTTAGCAGGAAAAGGATGCCTGAAGTGAAAGGAATATGATTTTTAGGGGTGGTTAAAAAATTTTTTGATCAAGGCCGATTTAATTAGAAAAATTTTAAGGCTAGAGAAAACAAACATTATATTGCATAAGGAAGAGACCATTTGCAAAATGGATAAATTTTTTTAAATACACCATAATCTGTCTATAACAAAATTCACGTGGACAAAAAATTCCTTTCGTTATAAATGGGATAAGGTTTGAAAAAAACTTATTAAACACCGATTTTTGTTTTTAAAATTTTTTATTCACAATTAGGTTGAAAAAAATCTGTTAGCAACTTTTGCACACAATTGTAGTTTCTTATTCAAGTAATCATCCCATTTATAAAAATCGTTTAATGATTCTTCTGGGGCATCATTCTAATGCAATATGTATGCTCTTAGATTTAGTAGACTTGCATGTGCACGCTTTAACGATGGCGCTGGCTTGAGTAAAGGCTCTTCGTCTTCACTTTTTTTTCTCCAGATACTCCGATTTATCTGCCTTGACAGAGTTCCACAATTTCATCGTCATTTAAAGAATCTGAGGTTATAATGTTTTGTCTACTTCTACATAGTCTTTAAATCAGATCATTGCTAACATTTCTCTATACGCACTTCTGCTTCAAA
Source organism: Rhysida immarginata (assembly GCA_023313115.1). NCBI lineage: Eukaryota > Metazoa > Arthropoda > Chilopoda > Scolopendromorpha > Scolopendridae > Rhysida > Rhysida immarginata. The sequence continues at coordinate 544,949 of JAHWFO010020423.1, forward strand.
GAATCTCCCATTCCTTGACTCCTTCAAAGTCTTCTTGTCCTCCTCTGGCTCTTCTGTCCTTCGAAAACTCCACCTTATGAAAGCGGTTTGATATGACATTATCCGGCATCCGTTGCCATGCATCACACATGTTCAATATGGCAGCCAAAACAGTCCATTTTTTCCAGTTATCCTTATCATCAACAGCACGAATTACGTCGCGCACTAGCTGTTTTCGAAACAGGGTTGTTCACTTAGCTTTTATGTGAGCGCTCCGCTTAGAAGAGTCTTGCATAATTCAGATGCGGTTTTTAGGCATCATTTTGGAAAAAGAAAAATAAATCTCGACTATTTCGCCCGAAAAGAAAAATTTTACATGTAAATTTCATTGTCGGGGTTAGTCCGGAGAAAATTTTCGCTACAAGTGAAATTTTGCTGTAAGCGAATTCGTTATAAATGGGTGTAATTCTCTTTGGGAGGAATAAAAAAAGAGATTGCAGTAGTAAATGAAAAGAATTATGTATTTTACCACACCTGTGTTGCCAGATGGCAAAAACAAAAACCTTCAGATGATTCTACAAAAATCTTCAGTTTCATACATTTAAGAAGAAAAAAAACCTTCAAAAAAAAAAAAAGAAATACAGGGTGTCCATAATTAAAGGATCCTATTGTAAAGCTGCCTACAGGTGAAACCAGTCACGAGAAAAGTGTGAAATTTTGTGGAGGACTTAATGAAGGGATGGAAATTTGTTTCAGCGAAATAAAAAATTAGTTACGAATTTCTCTACCAGAGGGCGTTTTAATAACTTATTACACATTTAGCCACACGTATACAATAGTTTAACAAGTTCAACATGTGTAAAACACAACAAATTGCAACATAACATGTTCCGCGTGATGGCCATCATTTTCAGATACTATCTGAAATCGCAAGATGGCATAGTAGTCCACAGCTGAACAAAGTGTGTGTGGTGAAATGTTGTCTTTAAGCTAAGGTGAAGTTCTTTGATTATCAAGACATACCAGATGTTTCAAATGTCCCCAAAGCCAAAAGCAGCATGGAGATTGGGCAGGCCACGCATACGGAAATTGAAGGCTGATGACACGTTCTTCTGTAAAATGTCGTCTAAGAACATCTTTAACACACAGTGCAATGTGTGGAGGAGCTCCGTCTTGCATAACGATTTCGTTCTCTAACAGCGAAATGTATCGCTGCCCAGTGATTGAGCATGTCACTTAACCTCTAGAACTTAACTCCTCGAAGAAGTACGGGCCGAGAATAAATGATGCCGTAAATCCACACCATACCATCACTTTTAGGGAATGCAACGGAACCTCTTATGAAAATATGTGGATTTTCTGGTTCCCAAATGTGGCAGTTATGTGTATTCACTGTGCTTCATCTTTCCAGAAGATATTCCACAGCCATTCTGCATTGATTCAACACGAGCAAGCAACTGAAGTGAGAACTGGAGTTAATCCTCACAATCATGTGGAAGCACCTGCTGCACAAGTGAAAGCTTGTATGGATAATATTGGAGGTTATTCCCCATGATCTTATGGACAGTTGAGCGTGGCCTATCCAACGCCCTGCAGACACAGTTGGGTTTTCTTCCTTTGTCAGGACGAACAGACAATGAACCTGTTTCTTCAAATTTCATTAGCATTTTCTGACTTTAATGGGACCTTTTCGCATCCCCTTCAAAGTCCGAAATTTCCGTAGAGCAGCTACTGTGGAATTACTGTTTTGGTAGAACAATTTCAGTAACAATGCGCGATCTCGTAAACATAAAGTCACTGTGAGCGGCATACATTGAACACAGGATCTCCACGAATGTCACTTGGTTTCATTCAGTGGGTAACAATTGCTGTGTGATGGCACTTAAAATTGTCCGAATGTGCTTAATTGTCTGGTTGTCACTTTGAACACGTGCTCTGATCTGTAAGTTGTTTATAAATAAATAAATGTTACTAAAGTATATTACTTGTTCAAGATCTGGTGGTATCTAAAATATGCATTTCCCGACATTGGTTCCCTGTCTCAAAATACTCGATTTACAGTCCTCTATCATCTGTAGAATTTTGACACTGGATGTTTGACACTCCCTGGATAAGCATGTTCACTATTCAGAAAAGCTGTCAGTGTACTTCTGATCAGATAATATCTCGTTCATTACTTCACGTTTTATAAATGGCACGTTTTTAAACTGGAAGTTCAGCATGCGTGTTTTGCTCGTATATCTGTATAAAGTACCAATGCACTTTTCGAGTCCATTTCTTCATTGACTTCCTTCAAAATGGTCGGACTGTTTTACTTGAAATCAGATATAAAAGTTCCTAGATTATGGGCTTTTGGTTTCCAAGGATTCAAGTTCATAGCTTTAACACTTCATGAAATTACAGAAGGTCATTCACAAATATGGGAACCAAACACACAAAAATCCATAGGTGCGGCATCTAGCAACTTCACCCGAATGTCCTCGAATGGAATTGCTGTTATTCCGGTTTCTGTCATCAACTGGGCCATAAATGCTTGGGTCGATTTGGATAATGTTGAAGACTCTCTTCTAGAAGATGTTGTATCTAGCATGGTTCAGTTTGCATTGGGACATCTCATCAAATATTATTTTTGAAGCTAATGGCACTTACGAATTCTCCTAAGCAAATTAGCAAAACTGTATTCTTTTATAGAAAAAAATTTAATTTAAGTGGGTAACACGACTACGTTGTGGGCAATAAAATTTTTTAAACTGATATTTTCCATCAAATTTCAGATTGTTTGATTCAAAAAAATGTTTGATTTCATAAAGTATACTTATGTAACCAGTGTTGTTTTTTTTTTTTTTTTGTGGGGTGGTGTGTGTTTGTGTGGGGGGGGGGGGGGCAGTGGGAGGTTCATATAAGTTAGAGATGCTTGATCCATCTTTTGAATTTTAAATTCTGCAACCGTATTAATATATTATAATAAGTCGTTTTATAAAAAGAAAAAAGATTAATTACGTCTTTTATAATTTTAAATAAACTATTTCAGGCTTTAGAGCTTTAAAAACCGATTATTATTATTTGTTTTCTCAACTGTTTTCCATATTAGAAACAAAGCGAAGATCATCGTAGAAAATGGGACAGAGAGGAGTACGAACGCCTTGCCACAGAAAGAATTCAGGCAGAATTAGAGGCAGTAGAAAAAGGAAAACAAAAGCAGCCTCCAATTAAGAGGGATTTTCTCCGTCAAAGAGAATATAAAGTAAGCAGATCTTTTTTGCAAGATTAAAACTCAAGGCATGATTTTAAAACTTGCTGATCATTCCTTAATTTTAAAATGCATCACTTATAACTAAGAATTAAATGATATCAGACGTATTTTTCTTAATTGTAAGATGCAGTCGTAAAAAACCAGCTAATAGATAAATTTAAAAATGATGTAAGAGGCATGCATGTTTTTGTTTGTTGTAAACTATAGTAAGCATGGAAAATTTTATTTTCATTTACAGGTTGACTTAGAATCCAAGTTGGGCAAATCTTTAGTGATTACAAAGACAACTCCTCAATCTCAAAGTGGAGGGTAAGTTATGCTTTGACGAGTTTAAACTTTAACAATGCCTTAGAACGAGCAGTGGCAGTAGAAAGAGGCGCATTCAGAAATCAAAAAATCTTGCCAGCTAAACTATCTGTCACCTTTGTAGCTGAAAGCTCATATCCTTAGTTGCTTGCTTCTTGCTAACGACCATGGCTAGATGTCTCTGCAAGGAAGATGAAAGCTACCTAACCTCCGATTTAGATTTTCCAGACAACTAGACTTACAAGCATTTGCCGTCTTGTGAGATTTCTTGATTTTCAAATGTGCTTACAAATGATACGGGCATTTGGTGGAGTTAGTATAATTAAATTGTGCAAGTTTCAGTTCAATCTTGGATTGATATATTAAATTGTCCATTACCAGAATTATTGCTCTTCCAAGTTGCTTAGAATACAAATGCAAAACTGTAATTTTCTTTTCTCCCACCTGACAATGCCACATCATTCTTTGAAAACATTGGTGAATCTTAAATTCATGGTTTCACATCCACCATATAGCCCTGATTTGGCATCAACTGTGCAAAATGTATCAAAAGTAAATCAGTAAATTTCTTCAACAGAATGAGAAAATGAAGGCAGCATTTGTCAATAGTAATTATGTTGAGAAATAAACATGCATGTTTGAAGAGTAACAAGTTAATTTATTTTAATATCAGTTTTATTACTTCATTTTGTCCCATATATTTTTTATAGAAAATCTTACCCATCAATGAGCTCTCATATTATTTCATCTTTTTTTGCCAAGACTTGTCAACGATATCGCAAAATTTTTTCGTAACACACAAAAATCGTCTAACTTAATGGAAATGAGTCCGATTTTTTTCATTTTCATATGAAAAATTTCTTTTTACGAAAAAAATCTTAACCTTATAATGTTTTTAAATGCCTTGCATTTCGCTGGCACACGAAGTCAAAATTTGACATAGCGAGGTTTTCCGAGAAAATGTTTCGAGATAACGAGGGAAAATTACATTAATAGTGAAAATGTAGGGAAATAAAAATTTTTCGAGAATCAAGGTTCATCTGTGCCATGAGGGAAGAGCCATTTCATTGTAAATATCAGTGATGCCCCTAGAATAGTTAACATAGCACTCTGCCTTTTGTCGTCTTTTCAAATTGTTGTTTGTGCATTCTGAAGATCAGTGAAGCTAAAAAGTTAGCTGTGCTTTAAAACCTCAATTGACCCAAAGGTTGTCCCCTTTTACCTTGGACTGCCACTTGTTGCCCCATTCGTTTTATGGTCATCCTGGATATACAGTAGACTTACAATTAACCGAGCCCCAATTATCCGAGGCTTTGGGTAGATCGAGCTGATACGTGTGATCAATCTAAAAAAAAAGCATTGACCATTATCCAGATCAGGTTTTATCCCAATAATTTGATTTGTTGAATTTGCATGAGTGATGATCAGAATGTGGGTGAAATACACATTCGATAGAGATAAGTGGACCTTTTTATGGACAAGTTGTATGTTTTTTATCATCCCCTTCTTCCTTTTAAAATTGTTCATATCCAAAGTTGGTTTGCTTCTTCAAATCCAAAATTTACCTGATATCAAATTTAATTTAATAATTTGCAGGCATGTCTTTTATTTATTCAATAAATACTGCTTTTTAGCATAATCAGTTTGTATGTTTTTCTTTAAAAATTATTTTTATTTTACAGGTATTACTGCAATGTATGTGATTGTGTTGTGAAAGATTCTATTAATTTTCTTGACCATATCAATGGCAAAAAACGTAAGTACTTCATAAAATTTATGAGGGGCAGTCAAAAAGTTCCCAGAATGACGGTATAGCACACTAATGGTAGGACGTAAGACAATGCTTACCTAATCGCCTTCAAAGTAGCATTCTAGCAAGCACACACACATGCTCTTTTCAAATATGCCATTCTTGAAAGTCTCGGTGGAAGGGTTTTTTTATGGAATCTTTCAGAGCTTGGCCAAAAGTCCCTAGGAGCAAAATCTGGATAATATGGTGGCTGAGGGATGACAAGAATGTTTTGGTTAGTGAGGAATTGCTACACAACAAGCGATGTGTGGCTCAGTGCGTTATCGTGATGCAGAAACCACTGTCCCTGCCATTTGTCGCGTCATTTCCTTCGAACTTGCTGTAGGGCCGATAGCGTCTCTAAAGCAGATTTTCCTCATTTGCACGTGGACTTGATGTTCACACGCTGTTAGAATTGCGACATTGCAAAGAACGGCAAACACTCATGTCTACTTCAAAAGGGATTGCTCATTCACCATCTGTTGAAGAATTCCGGGAACTTTTTGACTGCGCCTCATACATTCTTAACTTATAAATTAATGAAACATTTGTTAACTTACATTTTATAATAAATAAAATTCATCATTCATCACTCATAATCGCACAGACCTATATAATTCATTTAAGTGCTTATTCACGGTTGTAACAAAATTTATCTTGGGTTTACATTTATTATAGAAACTTGATTGTACAGACTTGACAGGACCAGATCCATTGTGCCATTCAGAAAATACACCCTGTAAGCCCAGTTGGTCGTATGTTTGACGTCATGTTTTCTAGGGATAAAAAAGCTCATTCATACTCAGGGTGTCTACAGGTCACAAAAGTCACGAAATTGGAAAATGGTCACGAAAAAGTAGCGAAATTAGAAAGTGGGTCAAGAAAATTCCGAGTTGCAGAATTAAAATTTGGTCATGGAAAAAATCTGCTCATTCCAGTCTGGGAAAAATTCTTAAAAAAGGTTTTTTTTTGACGTTAAAAATAATTAAATTAGGTCATGAAATTTTTTTAAGAGGTCCCCAAAAAGTCACTAAATTGACTTTCAGAAACTCTGTAGACACCCTGATACATCAACAAGATTTATGTAATTTACATACTGTATTATATGTAATAGGTCAATAGATTCTTTTGTTGACAATTGACCTGGCAGGATCACACATCACCTATGCGCAACTCGCATTCATATATGGCTACATTTACATCTTTTGGCTTAAAAACATACAAATTTTTAATTGATTTTTCCCCTGGGGTGTCTGTACGACTGAGGTCCGTAAAATCTTATTTTGCAAAATGACAAAGATTATATTAACTTTATTCAGCTTGCATCTCTTGGTAAATGCCACACAGCAGAAACAAAAACCTTCATTTGTAATCCAACAAATGCTGTACGTAATTTTGGAACAGACTTTGAACAACATTTTCATCTTCGTATATCCATGTTCTCTATTATCAGACTAGATTTTGACTCTTATTTCTGTTGCTTTTAATTATTTGTTTGTTGTTTTTTTCTTTTTTTAGATCAAAGAAATTTGGGAATGTCTATGAGAATAGAACGCTCTTCACTGGATCAAGTTAAAAAGAGGTTTGAATTAAATAAGAAGAAATTAGAAGAGAAAAGTGCTGAATATAATTTTGACCAGCGAATGCAAGAGTTAAGAGAAGAGGTAACTGTGTTTTCTGTTATTAACTGTTCATAAAATTGCTACAAAGTAAAAATAAAAAATGAGAACGTAAAATTGCATTGATTATCCATAATTTCTAACTTAACATTAAGATAGTTCGTATTGGAAAAAACCTCTAATAACATCAAGTCAGTCAGGTAATAAATATTTCTTTTTGGAAACTCGAATATAGGCATTTAAGGTCGAAACATGGAGAGCTAGTTCTGAATAGCGAACGAGAAATGCAGTGATTAGCTGTGGCAAAGTGAGAAATTCGCATGTTGCTTATATGTTTGTTTGATTTTCTTGCTCTTGCACATGTGTTTCTGGAGGACGGCACGAACAAAGGCATCAGCCCGCATAAATTTCTCGCTCCATTTGTGTTCTATGTTGGCGAGAAATGTGATGAGAGAACTTCCTTGCTCACTAAAAATCTCTGAAAAAAAAATCACTCTGCACGTTTCCAGCCTTAATCCAATTGGGGGGGGACTCGTCGATAGTAGAGTAAATATGGCAATAAATTTTTTTCCACTTCTTAATTTCAAATTCTCTTTATAACAAACTGAAATTTTGGTCCTTAGAGTTTGCTATAAGGAGATTTTTATCTGGATTTGAACCATTCGTTGCCATGATCTTTTCCAATGGTTTTCCAAAGTGTGTTATGTGTATTATAAATTTTCAAATCAAATGGGTTCAAATACTGCTAAGGGTATTTGTGTTTCTCCCTTTACTAACAAGCTTGGAAGGCCAAGTAAAGCCTCAGTAGGCTGATCTCCTGCTAGCCTAATTCTCCAATGGTTATTTAGCGTCCTCTACACCGAAAAGGTAAAAGAGGAATAGAAAGACGGATGTACAATATCACTAACTTGAACACTGATTTAAATATTCGTTTTCTTCTAGGAGGAAAAAATGAAAGAATATAGACGTGAAAAACGAAAAGAAAGGAAGCGCAAGGCTCAAGAGTCATTAAATGAATTCCATGATGTTGATCCAGAAATGGCTGCGATAATGGGTTTTGAAGGATTTGGTTCATCCAAACGATGATTACCCTCCCTAGATTCCTTTTTGTTCTTCAATTGTTAGAAAAAAAAACTTTCCTAAGGTTAAAAAAAACATTTTTTTATGATTTCTGTAAATAATTTGTCACCATTTTTATATTGTAAGAAAAATATCAGCTTAAATAAACATTTTAAAAACATGAGTTTGTGAAATACTTTTATTACAAGAAAAAAAAAAGGGTTCAAAGGTGGAAATAATAGGAACAGTGTTTTTAAAGAATATTTTACATAACTTCATCAGATAAACATCAACTAAAGAAATTAACTTTTGTGTCAATATTTTGCCGTTGTCTTCAATCAAGACGATTTGGGAGTAAAGACTTGTTTTCAGTGTATTCAACTCCCATTTATGAACTAATCCAAGTTTTCCTCAAAAATTGAATATGGCTAAAATTTTTGGTTTTATATGCAATAACTATATTGGAAAAAAAAATTGCTAATTTGCAATAATTAGCTATGAGTTATTTGGCAGCAGAGGGAAATTGCCTTGAGACCAGATGAAAATTTTCATATTTAGCAATAAAGAGTATTTAATTGTAGGCTGATTATTTCAACAGAACCAAACTTTGCAAGAGCAAAATGACCAATCATAATACAAGGAGAGAAAAAAATTCACACGTGCAAAAAATCGTATACTTCTGATCCATGATTCTTTCTTGTATCTGATTAGCTGTCTGCTATAGTAAAATTAATTTGTGCCTTGTCCTTTTAATAGCTTACTTATAATGATAGCTCTGAAACAATCAGCCCTGTACTTCTGTTAAAAACTCATCAATTAAGCTGCACTTCAAAACAGTTTTAAGTATCAATTTTATTGCTAACCAAAGACTTAAATATTTTGTCACTTTCAGTTGAACTTGTGTTAATGCATACCAGACAATAAACATGAAACAATCTTCTATATTTACATTTTCCTAGATGAAACAGTCTTCATCAAAAATACTTCTAACATTACGAGGTGACGAGCTACTGGGAATTATGCTGAAAACAAAAGACAAAAAATATAATTCTGCAATTTTGAAGCAATTTACAAAGAACAGAAATTAAAATTATACAGGAATAGATACTAGTTGTATTCATTGATTTTTCTTTTTTTTTTTATGCATGTACTAATTACGAAGACAAACCACTTAAATCTCTTAGAATATTCTAAAAGGTCTGTCACAAAATCACAGGGGGAGGCCGTGACCTGGTGGGCTTTCACTGAAACAAGTTCTGTGAAGTTAAGCAACATCAGGCACGGCTAGTCACTGGATGGGCGACCATCCGTGGTTCACGATCTGCACCACCCCGGCTGCTGCAACCATCATACAGCAGTCGTTAATCCAGGTTCATCCAGGGACCCAACTCGTCGGCCTCTGGCCATACAGGCCCTGGATGGACGTATTGGATTAAAAAAAAAATATATAAATAAATATAAATATTTGCTTCAACAAAATGATAGGATAGCAATGTTTGACATTTTAACAAAGATATGATATGAACTTACTTTATACAATTTGAATAATACTTTTTAATGATATAGCGGGTGCCAGTTAATGTGAATATTTGGTTATTATCATTTTTGCAGGGTATGTAAAAATTATATGCAATACAAATTCAACTCCGATTGGTCTGGTCCCAAAGTGATCACATTAAGTGACGTCCACTGTATTTCCAGTATAAAGCATATTTATTACAATGCTGCAAAACAATAATTTTTATACAATTTCACCACCTGTGCAGCTGTCCCAAAAAGAATGGACACCTTAATGAAAAAGAAAAAAAAACACATTTGATATCCAATATATTTTCTTTTATTGTTTTTGAGATCAGTTTGTACACTCTAGTAGCAGTGAATCAATTTTCACATGTCCCTTGTATTGATTTCATCTCATGCAACTTGAATTCCTGCTTTCAAATCTTGAATGCTTTTGAACTGCTGACCCTTTGGTAGTAATCTTTTGAATTGCTTTTTAGGAATATGTACCCTTTGGTATACATATTCCTAAAAACCAATTCCCTAATATTCTCCATGGGATTTAAATCGGGTGAAGGCAGTGGCCACCATTCCATTCTGTAGAAGCCATTCCGATGTTGAAGCAGCAGTATTGCAGATTTTGATGCTGGAATCTGGTCTTGTGATTCATTGCTTTGTAAGCTGGTACTAGAATTGCTTATTTCTTTGATGATAGCTCTTCTTGTGAGGACTTGTGGTCTTCCAGTTGATTTTCTGGGCCCATGTTTAGCTCCTTCACATATGAAAGAAGAGACAATGTGGCCAACAAAATTTAAGATTTTTCTGCTTCACAGAATGAAAATGGGTGATTTTGGAGTACTTTTTCTGCTGATTACAAAAATAATTTTGAATTTTCTTTAACATGCACAGTTAAAGCAAATTGAAATCCAGTATTGGGCAGTACAAGTGGCATATTTGTGGAGACTTAAAGGCACTGGACTTTTAGGCATGCACAGTGGGTACACCAAGTACTGCTGCTTCATTTGTGAGTGATATAGCCAGAGAAAAGATTTCCGCTACAGCACAAAGAACTGGATACATCATCAAAATTTGACTCCTGGGCAAATTAATGTCGAAAATAAACATCTACTCTTAACTGAGAAAATCCTGCTGTCTCTACTTCATATCAAACGGGTTTAATGAAAAATTTTTGTAAAGGTAATGGACAGGTATGGCATGGGATTCCAGCATCTGAAAAACAAGTTTCCCACATCAGCGACACAGAAATAAAGGAAGGCATTTTTGTCAGTCCTCAAATCAGAGAGCTAATGGCTGATAACGGGTTTGAAACTGCATTGAATCCAGTGAAACTAAGAGCCTAGAAAGCTCTGAAGGTTGTAGCGCACGAGTTCTTGGGAAAGAACAAGGAATGCAACTATGCCAAAGGAGCTGCTGCAAACTTTTTATAAATTGGGATTCATTTCTTGCAGTCCCACCAAGACTTTTTTTCTTGGCAACTTTGGTGACATTAGTGATGAACATGGAGAAAGATTCCACCTGGATTATTTCTACCATGGAGAGACAGTGTCAGGAAAAATGGACCTATAATTGCTGGACCCTGTTTTGGGACCTTCCAGATCCCACATACAAAAGAAAATCTTTGGTAAAAGAGGTCTAATATGCTGAAAGCAAAATATTTGAAATTACTTAACAAGGGATAGAGTTTTACGTAAAATGCACATCTTGCAAAACAGGCATAGAAATTGGAATACGAGGCGCATACTATATTAATTTACAAGTTTTTTCCCTGACATGTACAGACTGGTTACACATCAGCTGTTAGATCCACCTCTTCAATATAATCTCCCTTTAAATGAATGCACTTTTTCCCATGGTGTGGAATCATTCTTTTGGAGAATATTTTACTCACACCTGGATAGCTGTGTTCAGATCTTCAATGTTTGCAAAATAGCAACCACATGTTTCGGCAGAAGACGGCCCTTATGCTTCCATTGCTTTGACTTGCGGTTTGGTCTCTGGCTCATGCATGATGCACTACAGGGTGTTTCTTGACGGTCCTGTGGCTACCTCCATTTCCAGTGGCATTCACACTGTCATTTTCATTCCGGAACTGGTCCCCTGTTCCGTTAATGTGCACCCACTTCTCCAACCTTCCACCAAGTTGTAAATGGTTTTCCATGGAGATACATGTTCTCCACACTAATTATCACCAATCACATATGAATTTCTGCAGTGATCACACATCCTTTCCAGGAAAACCAACTCGTTTAGCACTGCCCTTTATGATTTGCCCTTTCTCTCGGTCATTTAAGGAACAACCTCTTCTCATTGTACAGAGACTGTGTTTTTGTGTATGTGTGCACAACACTGTGTATGTGTGAGGTTTTGTTATAACTTAAAAACTTTTTATAAAATATAGGTTATATAAAAACGTTGTCTTTGTCCAATGCTCAAACTTTGATAGAGAAAACTGAATATACATAGGTTGTGTCCATTTTTCATTATGGTGTCCTTATCTTGTACAGAGGGTAGATTATCGCAGAACGATAATCTGTGGCACTTACTCCTTCGAGGGAGTTTGCACTATCCCAGTAACTAACGATTGCTACAAGATGACAGTAGCAGCCGGGACCGACGGCTTAACGTGCCCTCCGAAGAATGGGGGATTCATGATGGAAGAGCTGCTGGGGGATGAACAAACCAGTGGCTATCAACCAGCTGCTGGACATCCAGCCTGGTCACTCAGCAAATGAGTCAGACTAAAGTCCCCCAACAGCTGTGCCCCAAATAGCCATCCCACCTAGCAGTGGTCTGCGCCTGAAGTTGCTTAACTCCATCGATCAGCGAGACAACCAGGCCATCTTATGTGCAGAATAGTGTAATTGAAAAAAAATTGTTTTTTTGTGGCATTGTATACTGTATACTGGAAATATCATTAATAAGTATTATTCCAATTGTATAAATAGAAAGTTCATATCTTAAAATATCAAATGCTGCCTGTCCTAATATTTTGGGACAGACCTTAGTCAATATGTATTTTCTGTTTGGATAATAGCACAGATTTGCTTGAATGTACTTTTTTTTTCCTGATAAATCAATTTACTTAAACGGAATGTATGTATGTGTTTTATTTTGTTGTTTTTTTTTCTTTTCTTTTCCCCTTTCCTTTATGCCATAATCTCTCATCATTTGCTTTAGATACTGTCCTCAAACCTTTTTTTTAAGACAAACTCAAAGGTCTTGGATTATCAACAGTGCTCTAAGCCTTCTAAGAGATCCTCTTACCTTTCCTTTAGACTAAAATAACTTATCAAAGCTATCCAAAGTGGAGTTCCTTCTCGAACTTCTTCTTTTCTCTATTTACATGCTAGATTTAGAGACTAAGTTGACAGTCAAGATGTTAAACCTGTTATGTAAGCAGATGACATTAAACTCCTTAAGAAGATAGGTAACTATTTGGATCTCCCAATAGGCAGAGTAAAACGACATGAGAATTAACACAAACAAAATGCTTTTCAATGTCCTGTACTGGTCAGGACCTTCCTTTCATTCCAGATTATAATATAAATATCCAAAGTATAAAGCAAATTACCTACATTATTGACTTTAACATTACTTACACAACAACCAAAATTTTTTGGTTATTTGCTTGTTTGTCCACATATTTTTAATGTCTGTTGTTTTATCTCCAAAATTTATGGCTTCTTTTGACACTTGAAATGAATCATTCCTTTAAGTACTTTCTTTGAAACTGTTTTTAATACTGTTTGTGTTCCCAAAATTTATCATGCCATAGAGTACAAATTTATACAAAGCTCTTTCATCTTTTTTCAAATATTCTTACAGGTAAACTTATTTTTCCTTTCTTGTTGCACTCTTTTTATTTTCTCAGATTTCCTTCTAATCTAGGATCACCATTATGTATATTTCATTATTCTGCTAACATTGGCAAGGCTGAGATTTGCCAAAAATTGGCAACATTTTAAAATCCATTAACAACAATCATGTAAACTTTTTTTTTAACTAACTTCTCAGCAATTTTATTCTTTGGACTTACTTCTGTTGGGAACCAAACCAAATCAGACTCTCATTCTTTTTATAGAGCGAGAGTTGCGAAGAATTACGTGTTGTTACAAATTTATTTAGATAAATATTAAGCCTTGTCTAGCCACGCCTTGATATTTTAAATTGGGTGTCAAAATCTTGGTTCTCAATATGTTATTTATTAATGTCAATTTGTCTAAAGATTTAAATGGGGAATAATTTATATAAGGATAATTTAGATAACAATGGAAATTTACTTTGATGAATAAACCGTTTTGTTTGCGATTTATTTCACCTTTTTATTATAGGTAAAACTATAAACAAACTTTTAAAGATACCAGATATGGTTGACTTCATTTAATTATTGATCATCACTTAAAAATTTTAAAATTTTATCCAAAACTATATATAAAGTGTTAGGAAACATCGATGAAAAAAGTAATAGATAAGGTCACAAGGGCCAAAGTACACTGTAACAGTTATTGGAATTTATAATTCACACCCTCCAAAAAGAAAAAAATGAATGAGTGTTTCATTACGAAGAATTCCTCGTTTAGATCACTAAATTCCGATTATAATGCAAGGAAATCCGGTACTCTAATGGCATGCAGTGAAAATGAATTTAAAAACATTCTGCTGTCTTTAGCAGTTTTGGACTTTTACATTTGATTTCCTCTATTAACATTAATAAAGATTATGAGCATAATTTCTGAAAGGAATTATTTAAATTGGTTCTTATAGGCATTATAAGTACTAATTGTTTTTCTAATTTACCCTAAATCATAATATCCTTAATGTTAAAATATCCTTAAAATCCTTAATGATTTTCTAAATCATATTATTATTATTATTATTATATATTAAATTAGAAAAGCTTCAGCAATACTTATTAATTTAAAATGTTTTAAGATTTAAAAAAATTTACTACACAAATGCCAATAAACATGTTGAAAGTATTGAGTAAATAAAATTTTAATTACAATTTGGAATCTGATAATATCAGGAAAAGAGATATTTTGTTCATTTGATTACAGAAGTATGAACTGCTGACTTTCTCTTATGAAAATGGATTACTTGCATAAATTTTACTCATGCCAGTGTTTTGGCCCTCCCAGTTCATTAACTTCAAATGCAAAGTTCACTTTTCATTTGCAAACAAATTCTCTGACAACAGCATTGTGGACAACTATGACCCATTTCACTCATTTTCTCTTGCTGTCACGGGATTGTCCCACTGATCCCTCAACTGAACAATAAAATCTTTTTCTTTCTAATTTTTTATCCCTGCAGCAGAATTTCTTAACCCTCTGGAAATTAACCTGTTTTTCAGTGCATTCATATTTAAGTTGAATAACTTAATTTTGTTAAGTTTTGCAGAATAAGTTTTGCAAGCATTGTTGTTAACAGTTCTTTAATTGCAAAAATAATTGTATATTTCATTTATATTAAAATAAAAAGTTCTCATTGCTTTAATTAAATTTATTTCAGATTTTGTAAATTCTCTTGAATTAATAAAATATAAAGCACACAATTCATTTTTTCTTAATTTACTACTTTAATGGTATTTTATGTACCATGACTTGTATGAAAATTTTTTTTGCCTTTCTTCTTTGCTAAATTAATCAGTGTGTGAACTAACCGATTTTGTTTGGCAGTTTTATTATCAGTCTCCATTGGTAGCGGATCATCAAACAAATAGAAAATACTATGTTTTTCCGTTCTGGGTCGTATATCGCTGTGGACAATTCTACTGGAACCAATGTCCTGAAACATCATTAAAAAAAACAAAAATAAAAACAAAATATTATTTATAACAAAGATTTTAAAGGGCAAGCAAGATGCTTCCTCTTCCTATGTTCCAAACAATTAAGGAATGAGCTAAATGATACACTTCATTTCGCAGTATTTTTTTCCCCCAGTTCCTACACCTGCATTGACCTTCTCCCACTGCTCTCTTTACTTCAGAGGAGGCTTGCCAATGTCATAATTTGCCGGATCCACCTAAGGGCATAGCTTACATCAGCTAAAGATGACTTGACCTGGTCTAGTGATCTTTTTGAGACTCTCTTCGTTTCATTCATATTGGAATAAGAAACCAAGAGGACCTACACACAATTTTGTTTTTCTCCCTTAGTCAAAAAAAAAAAAAGAATTTTTAGAATTGTGTATTTTCTTCTCTAAGTAAGTTACTTATTACAAAATTTTTACATTTAATTTCTAAATTTAAAAAAAAGATGTAATTATTAAATTTTGTCCTTTGCTGTATAAATTTTGGAATCTTTTCCTATATATTGCTGTGATTTAAATAAATTTAGTTTATAAAACTTTCATTAATAATTTGTTTTGCTATAACTGTTAATGAATTTTTAACAACTGTCTGTAAGCAATGGATTTAAATTATAACAGCAAGAAAGAAATTTTATGAAATTTTAATTTTTAAGAATTATTACGGTAAGTTTTAGAAATGAATACATCTTTTAGAAACTATAAAACTATCAAAATAAGATATTGAAGTGCTTGATGTGTAAATATGTAAGAGGTTATTTAGTTTAAACTGCATCTCTTGTACTTTATTAATTTTAAGTTTTTTTACATATTAAGGAAATTTCTTTAAATCCTGGCTGCATATTTATTTCATAATGTAACTATAATGAACCATAAAACAAACTTTTGGATGCTACTGTGCATCATTTTTTGCTAACTATAGAAAAAAATTATAAAATTTATTTAATTATCTCATATGAGGAGGAGGGGAAAAAAAAAAAAAAATCGGTCGTGAAAATGTATATTGGAATATGAGAGCATTTCATTTAGCATTATTCCAAACTCTCTATATGCATTCAAAACCTAATGGAAAACCACATTTTAAAAATTCTATTACTGCATCTAATTTTATCTTATTATTATTTTTTTTTTCCTTTTTCCTGTTGGTCTTCTTAATACTTTTCTGAGGCTTAGAACCTGGGAATAAATTGGTTATTCATTACAATAAAAAATAATCTTAATTTTAAATAAATCAAAGCAGTACAAAAGAACAATGCAGAGAAAGCCTCTGAATGTCATAAAACAAATATCTAAAGGCATGTTAGTTTATATATAATGTTAGTTCTAAGATATAAAAAAGGATTTGAACAGAAAAAAATGCAATCAGGGGTTTATGAATAGGATAAACCTGATGTAATGTTATTTATTATTTTAGGCAAACTTTTTTTTATTTTTAAGCCTTAATTTTCCACAAGTTTGTCTTCCCAGTGTTTGGTGAAGTTTTGGTGCATATTCTATTACAAATTATTTTAAGGTTCGATTTAAAAAAAAAATAAAACAATAATAAACCTGGATTAGGTCTAAAGAAATTTAAGAGAACTGCAAATATACACATTTTATTAGTCAGTTCTTAATATGTTCTTGTTTTTTTTTTTTTTTTTCTTTCTTTCTTTCTTTTTTAATTGTCTAGTTTCTACAACATAAATGTATTTTATTATCCATTATATTTAATTTAATAAATATAGTCCATAAAGTAATACTCGAATGCATTTATTTATTTAAGAATAATCTTGACTGATGCGTATTTCAATCTCAGATGATGAGATGGTTGATGATATCAGATCAAAATGCGCATCAATCAAGATATTTTAAATACCAGAGAGAGTCAAAAATTATCTGTACTTTCGCCATAACACATCTTCAAGGTTGTCATACTGCCTTCTGTGCATGCATGCTTAGAGTTGGTATGACTGCAGACACTGTATGAAATTTGATCCCGATCGCAACATTTGCCTTCCGGCCATTACAGTGTAAACATGTCATCTCCGATAGCAGTTTATACCACGGAGGAACAAAGGACAATGATCCGATTTCTTTAATCGAAGGGTGTGAAAGGGGCTGAAATTATTATTATTTTTTTTTTTGCTGCAATTGTTGTTCCTTTTTGGTGCAAAAAATGCATGTTTTGCATGACAATGCCAGCGGGCATACGGCTTACCACACAAATTCAAACATCAACAAATTGAATTTTGAGATACTGGACATCCTCCCTACGCCCCAGATCTTGCTCTGCCAGGCTTTCATTTGTTTGGGTTGCTCAAGGATGCTTTGCATAATCATCCTTACTCCTTGCTTCAAACTGCCAGTGGAGCGGACATGTTTACATTGTAATAGCCAATGATGTGATCGGGATCAAATTGGACCATAAGGACCACAGTCATACCAATTCTTATGCATGTATGCGTAAAAGAAAGTGTGTTATGGCCCAAATGTATATAACTTTGACTCACCCTCGTAAATAAAAATATTCATACTATTGCTTTATGGACATTATTTAATTAATAATTAATAAATACACTGAATGAGCATATTATTATGACCACCCTGTCAGTATCTCGTTGGGCCACCTTTTGCCTTTAATACTGCAGTGATTTTTCGTGGCATTGATTCCACGAGATGTTGGAAGGTGGTGGGAGGAATCTGACACCAAGCCTGATGGATAGCACTGTCTACTTGTGCTAGATTGGACGGTGGTGGATCCAGCCATCTGATGGTTCGTTCGACTTCGTCCCACAAATGCTCAATTGGAGTGAGATCTGGGGATTGTGGGGGCCACCGAAGTAAGGTAAAGCCCTCCTCATGTTCCTGGAATATACTCCTGGAATAAACTCCTGCACAATACGAGCTCTGTGGCATGGCGCATTATCTTGCTGGAAGTAGCATCTCCATTGGGGTACGCCATCAACATGACAGGGTGGACTTGATCGGCGACGATATGGAGGTATGCTGTGCCATCCAGACGTTGTTCAACACATATTAACGGACCCAACGCATGCCAGGAAAACATTCCCCAGACCCATAACACTGCCCGCACCGGCCTGAAGGGTTGTACTCATGCATGCGGGGTCCATGCTTTCGTGCTATTTCCGCCAGATTCTCATGCAGCCGTCTGCATGATATAACTGGAATCGTGACTTTCAGACCACATGATTTGTTTCCACTGCTCAACAGTCCAGTCCTTCTGCTCCTGAGCGAATTGGGGTCGTTTCCACTTGTTGGCTGCAGACAGCAAAGGTTTGCGGACGGTCTTCGGCTTCCCTATCCCATGCGATGCAGTGTGCGGCGAATAGTGCATTCAGAGACCATTTTGGAGGACCCCTAATTAAGGTCAGCAGTGATTTGATGCACGGTTGCCCTTCTGTTATCCTTTACCAGTCGTGACAGTCTCCGTTCTGTCTGATCATCAACCATCCGCGGGTGGCCACAACGCGAACGTTCAGACCCCGTCTTCCGGCTAACCGTCCAGTCTTTAAATACTTTAATGACGGCTGTTCTTGAGCACCCCACGAATGCTGCTGTTTTGCTGATATTCGCTTCATAGTTCTGAGCTCCTACAATCATCCCGCGTTCGAAGGCTGTTAAATCATGTCGTTTACCCAGAGCTGAAGAATGGAACACGTTTACTGTTGTCGACGACACTCAACTTTCTCTTTTTATATTGGTCCGGCCCGCTAGCACCATTGTGGCGACGTCCGTGCGTGCATTTGCATAAACATGTCAGGTGGTCATAATAATATGCTCACTCAGTGTATAAAGTACTGACAGAGCTAGGATGAGTCTTTATCAGTAGAAGAGCAATGTTTATCTTTAGCAGAGATCTTTTGCTCTTTCCTTCAAGAAATTTGGTAATTCCACAACTGCTTAATCTTGAATTGCTGCAGAGCAGCTTCTCAAGCTAATGATTCTAGCTAATAGTTACAACATACAACATCAATAATAAATGGTTTATAAAATACTAAGTCATGGTCCTTCAAAAGAATGATTGAAGATTATGGTTTAACAGCTAATAAATAATGTTTTTAAAATTATAAATATGTATTTAGATTTTATTTTTGTTATATACTTAATAAACACTATTCTAATTAAGATTTTCAAGTTCTTTTTTTATGTTTCTTTACACAATTATCAATCTTGAAGTAGTACATATGCTTTTAAATAACTCCATAACATAATGCTATGTATTTTAATGGTATCTTGGAAAGCTGTCCCAGAATTAACTTTCTTAAAAAAAAATAAAAAATTATGCAGACATAAATTTATACAATTATTTTCTAATGGACTTCTATACAATTATTCTATTTTCACTGCCAGAAAATATATATTTTCATAAAAAAAACATTATTTTTGGGGCAACCTTCATAATACATACGATTTTGGTTAGATATACCAACTTGTTAAGATATTCCATATCACACATTATTTTTTATAATGTATTGGATATCTTTCTTGGATTAAATTTATATTGTACATACCTTCTCTTTCTTTGAATTTTCTGGTAAATCTTTAGCTGTTGCTTTTAAAATTGCAGCAAGTAGCATCTTTGCTGATGGTTTTGATGTTTCCTTTCGCTTGTTTTTGATGTTTGCTTTCGAAAGTTGAGGAGTATGACGTACGTTTGTTTTTTGTGACATCTCCTTCACATCTAACGATGCAGAATTTAACTTGCTGTTTTGCGTGAATGTGACTGCTTTTGTTTTTGGTATAAAATAATTATCATAATGCATAAATGCACTTTCTTTAATGTTACTGGAAAATGAAGGTTTGGTTGTATTTTCATTTAATAATAATACTGGATCTGTATGACTTAAAATGTTATCTGGTTTATCTATAATATTCTTAGTATGTATTTCATTTTTTCTTGTGTTATCTTTGCTTGCAACACAACTGTCAACTTTTTCCAGGATTAGAGGAGAATGCTGGAGAATGAAAGCCTTGTTTGCAATGTTCCCTTCTAAATTATTTCTGTTGACATCTTTTTGTTGTTTATTTAAAAAAGCTGCGTAAGTTTTGTTTGTATGTTCCTGAACACCACTGTGTAGGTAAATGCTGTTTGAAAGCAATTTGATAAAAGGGTTTGAATTTTTAAGTTCCCCATTGCAAAGTAAACTTGAGACCTTCAATGAAGAAAATGGGTTGTTATTGTTTGTCAAACATGTGCTAAAATTTCTCTGATCAATCTGTGAAGACAGAACAGGTTTGCTTTCTAATTTCTTCTCCACTGAACTTAAAGTAAATCTTTCATTACGAAGAGGTTTGTCTGCACTGTTATGTTGCTTTTGTATCGTTTTCAAATTATCTTTGTCATTACCATCATTAACATGAATTAATCTTGGAATCACTTTATCCTCGATATTTTTGTGAAGAGTATTTGTAGATTTTTTTATTGAACAACCTTCTGATTCAAGGACATTCTTTGTTAAGATAGATGACATTTTGTTTGCGTTGGAATAGGAATATTTAACCACCTGATTACTGGAAGATACAGGTGATGAAAAATCTTCGGCTGCTGCTATGTTAATCTGTTTAACAATTTTATGGTTCATACTGTATGGAATTTTGTTTGTACCATTTAAGAAGTTAATAGAATTATTACAATCTTCCTTCCTAGAAAGAACATTAGAAATCTTAGATGTGTTATTGGCTTCTTCAAAATGTTCATGTGTATTTCTATTAACTACTGTATTCTCAGTAATAATGCTATCCTGAAAGGAAGAACTGCAATTTTGCAATGATGATGATGATGATGATGACGATGATGACTGATGTACAATTTCAGTTCTGTGGATGTGCAATGATTTTGGTTTAGTTTGTTCTTGCTCAATGAAATCAAATGATGTGGTATAAGTAATGTTTCCAGAAACCATGGAACACCTCTTCTTCAAAATTCTAAATTCTTTTAAGCTCATGTTATTGATTGGTCCAGGAGACTTTAAATCATATACACTGGTGCTTAATTCTTCAAGATGGTTAATTTGAATGCATTTACCCTTGAAAATTTTATATTGTCTATTAATTTCCTTTGAAATTGTATGCTTTAAATTTCTAAAATGGAAAATACAATAATTAAAATATTAATTAATACATCTTTGCTCTGATTTTAAAAGTTCAAGAATAAAACATTGGAAAAAAAAACAAAAAAAACAAAAAAAAAAAAAAAACATGAAACCTCACATTGTACAAGCCCAGATGTAGCATAGTAACAAGTAGATAATGGATGATACCTTAGAAGCAGGAAAACTCTTTGTTTGTATATATTTTTATCATTATGTTTTATCTAGATTTCCCATTTGTAAAATGGAAGATCAAATCTAGATAAAGTATTTATGCAGCTTCTCCCCTACTGCTTCCATCAATATTATCAAACAAGACATTAATAGTTGACTTTTTAATTATTTTCTCCATATCGAAGCCAATTTATATACATGTATTTCTTTCTACATCAATCCCTGGAGAAAACACAAGACAAGCACAAAATCTAAATAGTGGATATCTAATAATTTTTTTTTTTTCATATTAAATCTCCATACATTAACATTTCATAAATAAAGAATATTGAATTTCATTTGAATAAATATTTGGTTGCAAAATCCATGTAGTCAGAAGTTCACTCATCCATTTGAAATTCCATTCCTTGATATGCAATCTATGATGGAAACTTGAACTTGATGCTGTCAAATTTTCAACTGCTTTTTCGTACCCATAATTTTATTTAAAACTGTCATCACAAAGTGTTGTTCTGTTATGTTCTTAAACTTCTTATGTTGTTTTCTTACAAGGATGGAATTGATGTTGAAATATATATGATATAAATGTTCAAATTATGTTAAGTGAATAAAATATGAACTGGTCCAAGTATGATTTAAATATAAATTAGTCTATTTTCATAAAAATAATTAGATAAATAAGCATAAATGAAACCATAAATAGAACTGATAAATAAAATTAAATTCATATTTAGTTCACAACATAAATTCCATCCTTATAAGAAAACAACCTTTTAAGTTTCACTCAAGAGTATGATGTCCTTTGACAAGTCCAGACTTAATCAAGTATTCTAGCAATTATTTATTAAGATGCTTTGTCATTGCCTTCTTATGTTAGTTAACGATTGCTGTAAGATGTCAGCAGCAGCTGGGGCCGACAGCTTAACTTGTCTCCGAAGAACGGAGATTTTAAGTTTAAGGAAATGAGAAGAAAAACAGCTTTGTGACAGTAATAAAAAGAAATTCTCAGCTATGGAAGAGCAATCTCAAATCTGACAACATCAGAATTCAAATAAATTGCACATGAAGAGAATGGGAATTACAAAATAGATAAATGAGTTTCTAAATAACTACATGTTTTGCAAATGAAATGCATAGTCCTTCCCATTAATTAAATGGAAATTTGATATAAAAAGAATAATTGGATTTAATTTTCTCACATTGAAAATAAGATTGCAAGCAGAATATCATTTCCTCTATGGAGATATGATTTAAATAAAACCAATGCAGAAGCTTTGGAAAAACTGTATAGAGTATGATTACTGCAAAATAGAGATAAATTTGAAAATTAAATACAAACATTTAATTTATTGAATAAATCATTAGATGGTCAGTGAGGGATTTAATTGTACGCAAACCTCAGCTGTTTTTCTTTCTTATTTTTCATCATCAATTTAATTTTTTTCTGAATTTATCCTAATCAGTTATCTTAAGATGTTATAACCTAAGGTATATAAAAATGAATGTCATGCTCTTTTCAACTTTCTCTCAATGATTTATTAAAGGTTGGCAGGAAGGTAATGTCGGTTTAGCATATGCAGTTTAAATTCAGTGTAAGAAATCTGAATATTCAAAGTTGTAAGCATGCATTGGTGCTGACATCAACGCAGATATCATAACCATTATGATTGAGTAGATCTCCTCAATTCTTTAATCGATTAATTTTTTGTGCTATTGCTGATCGAAGCTACCATGAAAACTGATCAGAGTTGGATATGTTGTTAAATGAGTTCAAACTTGGCAAATATGCAGCCAAGACTGTAAAGAATGTGAACAAAGCATGAGAACTGAGTTTCTGAGAATGAGGCCCAAAGATGATTCTAAACGTTTAAACCCTTAGATAGATAAATCCCATCCATCGGAAGCTGATAATCATTAGTGGAATGAAATCCTCAATGTACGTCATGAATTAATAAAGGCTTGCATCCAGGATTGGAATTCATCATACAACTGTTTGTGAACATTTAAAGCGAATTGGTAAAATGCGTAAGCTGAAAAAATGGATACCCCATGAATTGAGTGAAAACAAGAAAGCACATTTGTCCATCCTTTGTTCTTCACTTAAGAATAAACTGACCTTTTCTTATATCGATGTTTCATGAGAAGTGGATTCTGTAAGCAATTCCTAATGTTCAGGGCCATAGGTAGACAGTGATGCTCCTCCAAACAAAAAGGCCAAATGTGACCCCCATCCCAAGAAGATTCTGCTAACAGTTTGGTGGTTAATGGCTGCACTTATCCACCATGAATTTCTTAAACTTGGTCAAACTATGCCAGCAATTTCATGCTTTTCACCAGAAACTTGGGGGGGGGGGGGGGCACTCGCCCATACATGACAATGTTCACCCTGGTACAGCTAAATTAACCAAACAAAAATTAAAGGAGTGAGTATGAAACTTTGCCACATCTGCTTTAGTCACCAGACCTTTCCTCATCGGACTATCATTTTTTTCTGGCCTTAGACAATTTCCTTCACAAAAAAATGTTTTCTAAATCAAAATAATGTTGAAATTGCCTTTATTGAATTCATCTCCTCACGGAAGCAAAACTTCTTTAAATCAGGAATTGAAGGCTTTCTGGGTGGTTGGAGGTGGTTATTTCTGCTGATGGGTCACATTTTGATGAGTAAAAAGCATTTTCTGCATTATTATTGTTGCTCTAAATTCAAACATGCTAAACGACGTTACTTTCCCACCAACCTGATAAAATGAAAGATATTTATTTAAAGATTTTAATTTATATTATAAAATCAAAGTAAATAATATTTTAAACTGTTATCAGCTATTCAAAGATAATTTGAAATTTCTATAAATTGTTTTCAAGCTTAGGTTAACATTAAATTTTATTTCCATAATAATATAAAAAAAATTTAATTTTAAACTGAATTCTCTACCCCATATCTCTTTTTGTTTAATTTATTACCATAATAATTTTAAAATTTGAATGACTCTGGAGTTTATAAAAATAATAATAGTTACTTCTTTGAAGAAGTCCCAAAGGAATTAAATCACCACTTTAACATTTTATATTTTAACAAAATTTCAATCATAAGGAGACTAAAAAAACAACAATGCATAGTGCTATGCAGTCCATAAGTGATGTTTCTTAATACCTCAATAATTATAAAGGTTCTCTTATTTCTTGCACCACTTCCCAATCATGAACCAATGTGTTTAATAAAAATAATTAGGTAGGAAAAGTAAAAGTGTTTTTTTTCTTTAAAATTGAAGCTTATTATGCTTTTTAATAACTATTACTGATAAGTTTTGTTTTCCTTATCCAAAAGACAATCAATATTTCTTAGGAAATAGTGTATACCCTAAACATTCAAGTTATTTCTTCTGTTCTCTTATAGAATGACTATAGCATCATCAGCAACATTAAAATTAAAAAGACTGCATCTTTATCTCAAAACTTCAAGCTCACTGCTGCTGAGTTTAGATGATGATAACTCTTCTTACCGGTAAAAATTAATTTATTACAAAAATTGATTGTTAACTTCCAATGTAATATGTGTAATAAAAAATAAATAAAAATAAAAAAATAACCAATATATGCTACTTGACATTTTTAATATATAATAGTTTCATTAAGGGTGAATGATCATTATGAACAAAACAAAATGCCAGAAGCATTTGCACAATAACTGTGTCAATGCAATAACTTTAATCTTAAAGAGGAAGAAAAGATTAAATTTTTTCCCTCCTCTTCTATGAAATTTCAATAGCTTATATTTCCATACTTTATACCTTATTCTTAAATAACCATTTCCTACAGAATGATAATTTTCTGCAGGCTGGTGAACAATCATGGTGTATGATGAATACTAATTATAGAAGCTTTAATCTTTTTTTTGTTTTTTCCATTGCTTTAAATGACCGCTGACGATACACTTTGGTGAGGAAATGAGGGGGGGGGCCAAAATAATGAAGTCTGCAATAAAGATGGGTGGTGTGTGAATGTGCCTTTTTAACCAGTCCGTGCAGGGGTGCTCATTAAGTAATTAACAGCAAAACGGTGACCCATATGGATTCAACCCAAACAAGATTGATTATGATTATATGCACTGAACTATTGCAAAATGTAAAATCATTGCATAATCCATGAATATGCTTCCTCCTTCACCAGTTTTTGGCAGAGTGATGATATGGCATAAACATAATCCCATCCTGTGTTGTGTTGGCATTACACATTGTTCTGTCATGATATCGGGCAGGGCAAAATGGCTATTGAGAGTTTGGGAAAATTCCCTGTAAAAATTAATCATATTGGCCTACTTGAGACAGAATAGTCCCAGTAAAATTAGATCACCTGTTCATTATTGACTTAGGAATATTCTCATCAGAGACATTAGGTCCCCTGATATTCATGTAGACATGGTCCCCCTACCCCCTGAATCATGGATGTCTGGTGGTGGAGGAAAAAAAAACTGGACATTTTCT
>JAHWFO010020423.1:571126-606488 GCA_023313115.1 Rhysida immarginata
ACCCCCCCCCCCCCTCCTGGAAGGCTCCCTCTCCCTGAAAAATTGCAACAGATACTCATGTCCTGAATGCTACCCCATGTTAGAATGGATATTCTGAATCATATCCTTCACTCCAGTAGTCTCTTTCAGCATGACTAAAGATAATTAGTCAGCATGCGTGTCCAATAATTCTAACAGCATAATTTGATGTACTATCCTTCCATGGCCTGTATAGTCTCCAGATCTTAAAACAATAATTAAATGCAGGGATGAAAGGATATTATATTTGGATATAGCTGTTTGGGTCAGAGAACAATCATACAGAAGAGGTTGTTCCAAACATAACTACTCCATCTTGGGAAAACTGGGCCTCGTCTGACCACAGAAGTTTAACAAAACAGGAGTTTCTTCAATGCAACACAGAAGCCAGTTGCAAAATTCCATATGTTTATCATAATCCTATGCTTTCAGTTCTTGATGTCTCTTCTCTTTGCCCTAGCGGTTTCCCATTATTTGAATGGGATTGCCGATATTTTAGATTTGGCAATGGTATTATGGCTGGATGCCCTCCCTGACACCAACTGACACCATGCATATATACTCCTCAATCATTTTTACTGTATTTTTTTACATTAAGAAAACCGAAGATATTTAAAATTAAAGTTTAGTAGCTTTTTGTTTTTTTCTTGATATGGAGAAGAGACAACGAGATGTATTTGTTTTTCACCGTTTCAACATGACAGCTATTTTAATGTAAATACTGACTACAGTACAATAAAATTAATAGTATGAGGATCATCCAGAAAGCAAAGAAAGATTAGGCGTATCTCAACAAAAAACAAAAGATATCAAAACAAAGCTTTAGTTGCAACAATACTAAACCTAATACTACTTTTCTACAAAATCACCATTGTTATTGATGCACTTCTCAGGGAGGACATGCACCTGATGGCAGAAGAGGATGTTATACTCATCTGCTTCCTTAAGCACTTTATCACATTGGAAATGTGTTCCTCCAACAAACCCCTTCATTTTTGGGGAAAGATGAAAATCACTAGGCGCCAAGTCGGGACTATAAGAGAGATGGTCAAAAAGTCCCACTTGAATCGTTGCAATTCTTATCGTGTTGCTGCAGCTGAATGAGGCCAAGCATTGTCACAATCCATGGAGACAACATTCTCTACATATCTTGTTTTGGATAGTGCTTTTTGAAGTTGTTTTTATGTTTTTTGAAGGAGAATGCATGTGATGCCACTCCATGGCCTCCGCTTGGATTCAGTCGTTGGTGGCGGATGAGTAGGCTATAATATCGGCATTGAAAAACTTGTCTCTCATTACGAGATATACCTCAATACCAGTGGGGATTATGTAGTAGAAAACTAGTGTTATGTTTAGTATTGTTGCAAATAAAGTTCTTTTTTGATATCTTTTGTTTTTTGTTGGGATACACCCAATTGTTCTTTACTTTCTGGACGACCCTCATAAGTAAATCAAAAGCATTTTGATATAAATAAACAAACATACAGCAATTACACTTCTGCAGGGGTGCCATTAGTTTCTTCGGTGCCCCTATGCAAACTTCTAAGATGTGCGCCCTTTCAACCTTGGTTGCACCCCCCCCCATCCTACAATGCAAATTGGTTGGTGCCCCCATGCGACGCTTACTTCGCTTACAACCATGGATGAAGAAAAGATGGATGGGACACTCCTATGCGTCGAGCGTGAGTTTATTTTCAGTGGCGCTCTCTGGCGATTTGCGTGGTACTAAACTAAAGCTGTCTGGGAAATAAAAATAAAAATAGTTTTAGTTTCTGCTTTGCGTAGTACTAAACTGAAACTTCACCACCATCGTTTCGATTTGCGTAGTACTAGAAATTTTTTAAAAAAGAAATTCATATATTAAGTGGCTGTTTAAAATAAAAGTGTGCTTAGAAAGTTTTTTTATATTTTTTGTTTTATTGTTTTTAGTCTATTTTTAATTTTATTAACCTAATATAAGCAGACGATTATATTTAGTACTACGCAAAGCTCCAGATGTCGCCCCAAAATCAAACTCGCTGAGGAAGGCAATGGAGTGCCCCATCCATCTTTTCTTCATCCATGTTACAAATTCGCGCCGCCTCTGGTTCTTGCCGACGAACAGATCTGATCCGTTCCGGGTACATTGCCCCTCAGTAGGCCGCCGCAGCTGATATGTTTTGTTATTTTTATATCTTTAAAAAATAAAAGAGTCTAATTCATGTAGTGATTCACTTAATAAGTGGACATGCTAAGATCAGCTACATACTTTTTTTGTAGGAAAATCATGTAAGTTAGCGAGGGATTTACTCATGGCTCTAAGCAAATGGATCTACTTTTACCTTTGTGTTGGATTACGTATCCAGTTATCTGCTGCCTCTTTAGCCTTCGCTCGAATTTGATTCTGGCGCAAGAAAGGATACATCACCTTAAGTTTTCTCTCTTCTTTAGAAATTAGGTTCGTTAAGTTTCGAGAGTTAGGTTTCATGTTATCGATTTTAAAAAACCTAATAACAGACACATTGGATTATTTGATGTGTTTATTTTTCTTTATTATTTTCAAGTTTCTCAAAAATGGCCAAAAGCGAATTAAATTATGTGTTGAAGATGCAATATAAAACTACATTAAAATCGTCTGCTAATATTTATGACATTACATCGAAGAAATGCATATGGAATAGTCCCCTAAAGACAGAATAAACTAAAAATTATAGCATGACAGTAAAAGTTGAATTCCCCCCAAAAATATTAATTAGAGCTCATAAAGTTTTCATGTCGTCTTAGAACTATGATCAAACTTCAAACCGGAAGAAAATAATAATAGCACGCAGAGAAATATTCTCATTGGAGATTAAATGAAAATTTTTTACTATTTCAACGAAATATATTTCTTTTAAAATAATAATTTTTATTTTTTTTTAATATATTTAATTAAATACGATACTATAATACTCACTTGATGATTAAACACGAGCACTTCTTGTGCGAATCACCGCGTCTTCAGAAGATCATTTCCTGTTTGTGACAGGCAGGTTCTTTTGCATTATTTCATTACATTAAATCAATTAATATGGAAATTCTTTCCTTCTCGTAACAATGGGTTCGTTATATATAAATATAATATTGCATAGGTAGCAAGTGAGATCTCATCCTCGCTTACAGTCATCGTTAAATTTTATCCAATGAAGATCAGGCGTCCTCCAAATTTTTTCTGCGTTCAGGGCATGTTAATTTGAAGGGAAATTGGCAAATAAGCCTCCGCGCTGGCCAAACTTCATATTACTTCGGGATTCGAAACCACGACCTAATGATCACAAGAGCCAGAGATACCTGCGCCCTAACACTCGATAACAAGTGACTATACAGCTAAAAAGCTAAAATGAATATACCGTATATGCAGCGAAAATACAGCAGAATAGTCGGCGATGGTGATTTTGACTGACTTCGAACGAGGAAGAGCTGGATTAAACATTTTCCAATGGTTGCCCTTCCTTAAAAACACAAAAATATATCTGAAATATTTGTAAAAGTTTGGAAACATACTCCGTGAAAAGCAGGCTCTGCTGTTCATTGTCAATCAACAATGTCTAAAACAAAATGGTTGTTAACTGATCTGATCCCGAATAGCACGCCGCAGTTTAATCAACGTTTCACAATAGGTAGCGAGTAGGATCAATGCCACCAAGAGAGACATCCTGCTCACTGAAAAATCATACATTTTTACATCACCTACGGTAGGGACAATTTCGGGCTCATTACACTGTACAACATGAAAAACGTCCTTTAGATGAAAATGTGTTTCTGGTATATTTTTGGCTGAAAATAACGAATCTGTAATTATCTTTTGTGTACCATACACTATTTTCCAAAAACTCCACATTTTAGCTTTTTACGTATCTATATTGTGGCACATATAGAAGCGCTATGCGACCAGTTCCTCATTCTGAAGATCTTCTACACCTACAGCTCCAGATAAAAATACTGTTGATTCAGAGGAAGACACCTCCGATGACCCAAACCATCAAGATCCTGACTTTCAACCATCTACATCGATGACACGTTCAGCTCATGAAATCACACAGGCAGAGCTTAACGATGGAATGGAAGTATGCTAGCTGAATATTGCTGGTCTGTTATCAGGGACACACCAACAGATGCCTACAAGAAGAAACTGCCAAAAAAAATCATTTTATAATATGAATCAAGAAACTGCCAAAAAAAAATCATTTTAGTGTTTGCGTTTTCTATAATCCTCTGTTACATTTCTCTGAGAAGTGGGTCTCCTACAAAAACGGTACGTGATGGACCATTTTGGTTTTGATATATGAATAAAGCACATTTTGTTTATACAGAATCACATAGTTTCATCTAAAGGACAGAAAAAAAAGTTCAAATTTGTTGTACAGTTTTATTGGTAGAAATATGATTAACAATACCCTACCACAAAGCCAACTAGAAAGACAGGCCGAGACGCGGAAAAGTCACCTGACCATAGAAGTCCGAATAACAATGTAACCATCATTGTTTCAGTCTTGGTTTTTAACAGTCAGTATTTTTTCGTTTGCTGAAAACAATGAAGGTTTGATTGTTGGTCGGACTGCTATGGTCCAGGTGACTTTTTCGCTTCCAGGCCTTGTTATCTCATAGGCCTCGACCCTACCATAGGTGATGTAACAATGTATGACGTTTTCGCGCTCAGGCTTTGAACAGAGGTGGCGTTGGTAAGACGCTTTTTAGTAACCTTGCTTGCATATCCCAAAAACTGTAGCAAAGTTGAAATAATTATTAGACGACTGCTATAGATATATGTACGCAAATATGTTGTGGTGTGCGATATTTATTTCCCAAATGATTTTTTTTCCTCCATCCATTAGAATGCAGCGAACCAAGTTAAAGGTAGTATTGGCCTGGGTCCACTTCGTGTACAAAAAAATAGCAAGTAGCCAACTACCAATTTTTGGTACCAAACTAAAGTAAAAAAATAGCCAAACCTGGCAACCCTGGTATTGCATACGCAAATTCGCACTTGATTGCAGTAGTAAGCATGTGATTTTTACTGTTAGTATTTTTTCATATTGAATATTCAATGGCTATTTTTTTTTGGGGCCAAGAATACTGGATCTGTCGAAGTACAGAACACTCACCTTTTTTCTGTAAACCAACAGTATTTTTGTAAAATTATGCAATAATCCCCACCAACATGGAAATAATATCAGTGCTATTTTATATTTTAGAAATAGTATGCTAAGTGCCCCCTCAGTTCAACAAAAGAAAAACTGGGCGTGTCCAATTAAAATATATAATTTCGGTTATTAGACACTGTTAATTTTACTTGGTAATAAGCCTAAGAATTGAAATCGGAAATTTAATTGGACAGACCCAATTTATCTTTCACTGTGTTCAACGGACTATGCTCAGCCTATAACGATGCAGCCTGAGCGAAAACTAGATGATATCAAGGGTTACAGAAAGTTTCCCAGAACTGTAAAGCTAATCAAAGGGCCACACTAAAGGTTTCCAGAGCTAGGAGCACTACATTCGCTTATGGTAGCAAATGACCATTTCGAGTATCATTGCTCTCTGCGAAAAACGAGAGAACTCTTTCTGTAGATTAAAGACGGGGGCGTAACATGGCATATGTGTGTGTGTGTGTGTGTGTGTGTGTGTGTGTGTGTGTGTGCGTGCGGGGGGAGGGAGTCCGCAACTGATGACACCTTTTAAGGGACAGCATTTTTGGCCTACTACATTGAAAAAAGATGTTTTCTATTAGAATAATGGAGCGATCCATTTGGCAGTTTTGTTTTGTAACTTTGATGATAAGGAGAAATAATTTAATGATGTTTATTATTTTGTTACTCGAGGGGAGGGGATGGCCTAACCTCTAGTTATGCCACCGACTAATGAACTCCGTCATTAGACCCTGGATGATTGGAGAAACGTGTTGTATGGTAAGATGAAGATCAGGATTGGGCGAAAACAACATGAGGCATGCTAGTGGTAGCACTATTATTATGCGAGGAATTTTTTCATGGCACGAATTAGATTTTTCATGATCATGTAGAATGATATTTCAGCAGTAAGTGTATCTCAAAGAA
The DNA here is from genome assembly GCA_023313115.1 of Rhysida immarginata. Classification (NCBI taxonomy): domain Eukaryota; kingdom Metazoa; phylum Arthropoda; class Chilopoda; order Scolopendromorpha; family Scolopendridae; genus Rhysida; species Rhysida immarginata. The sequence continues at coordinate 577,219 of JAHWFO010020423.1, forward strand.
GCCCATCCATTTACAGCTACATCGTTTTATCCCTTTTAAATTGTCTCTACCAATGAGTAAGCACCATGCCAAAAGGCTCACCAGTGCTGCTAACTGCGAGTTCACAATGCCTGTACGACCACCAGATCTAAACCCACGAGCCGGGAGAAGATGCCTTTAATGCACTCGATGCAAAGAAGGGTCTATTTGTTACTATTAGGTTGGTGCAGGGAAAATGTCGTTTTTTCTTTGTTTTTTTTTTAACATACTGAACAAATATCATACATCATTTTGAAGCGTGAAGTTTGCTCTCTCTGAGCATGTTAGTAGTTCTTTTCATATCACATTTGTTTGGTGTTCTTCAAGCATCAAATGAAACGTGGACAAACAACAAATTCGCACCATTTTTCTTTGAGTTTAAATTAGGGCGAAAAGTAACAAAAATAGCTCGCAATATTAACCAAGCATTAGGCGAAGGAACCGTGAATGACCAGCTAGTTCAACGTTGGTTCAAAAAATTTCGTGCTGGTGTTGAATCCCTCGAAGATAGGGCCTCAGGCGACTGTTGACAATGATGTCTTGCGAACAATTATTGAAGCTGATCCGCGTAAAATTTCTCGAGAAGTTGCAGAAGAAATAGGCATCGGTCAGTTCAGTAGTTGGATGCAGGAGAAGCTCCAAAAATGTTTCCAAAGCCAAATCTGCACCCGCAGAAGGTTTTGGTGGTAGCTGTATGGTGGTCGGCAAGAAAAACCATCCACTATAGCTTCTTGAAACCAGGTGAAACAATAGCAGCTCCAAAGTACTGTTAAAATATTACAAAATGCATGAACAATTGCGGCACCAAAGTCCAGCATTGGTCAATCGAAAGGGACCGATTCTTCTGCATGATAACGCGAGACCACACATTGCAAAAATGACTGTGAACAAACTTAACAAATTGAGCTATGAAGTTTTGCCTCACCCCGCCTACTCACTCGACCTGTCGCCTACTGATTACCATTTTTTTCAAGCATCTCGATAATTTTCTGAAGGGGAAGGTTTTCAGAAACTGGGAAACTGCAGAAACAGCCTTCAAAGCATTCGTCGATTCCAGAACTTAAAAATTTTATGTGATAAGCATACATAAAATTGCGTTGTATTGGTAGAAGTGTGTAGATTATGAAGGTTTTTATTTTGATTGAAAATGTTTATCCATTGTTAAGGTATTCACTTTTACTTTTGACAAATAAAAACGACATTTTCCATGTACCAATCTCATATTATGGCGTTTCTATTAAATTATTCCTGTTCGTAAATAATGATTAGCATTTTCTGTAGGCTTCCTCTGTGAAGGGAAGAGCCCTCCACTTCGCTGGATTGTAGATTTGAATCCATAATACTAAAAATAATTAGGATTTTTCTAATTAAAAATACGAAGGGCGATTGATAAATAAGGTCTCCATGGCTGTAACTTTTTTATTTGTTAACCGATTTTCAAAATTCTTTTTGTATCTTATACTCACATTTGTCCTCTATGTAATGCACTATTCACTTTTCGACATAGTCCTCATCCCTTTCCACGCATTGCGCCAACGCGTGACTAGTTGGGTGAACCCGTCGGAGAGGAATTCCGGAGTTGTTGTCGACACCAAGATTGAATGGCAGCTTTGGACCCTCTTCTGGAGTACGATAACGTCCGCCCGCACACGAGTCACCACACACCAGAGGCGTTGCAGCGCCTACAGTTCAAAGATGAAAAATTGCAGTTCAAAAATGAAAGACTTTGCACATTGCGACTTTCACCACTTCCCAAAGAAGAAAGAGCCCCTTAAGGGACATGAGTTGGTTCTGACGGCGAGATAAACGCTGTCATTCAATCCTGGTGTCGATAACAACTCCGGAATTCCTCTCCGACGGGTTCACCCAATTAGTCACGCGTTGGCGCAATGCTTGGAAAGGAATGGGGACTATGTCGAAAAATGAATATTGCATTACATAGAGGACAAATGTGAGTATGTTATTTATCAACCGCCCCTCGTATATTGATTCTGGAATTAATTGTGAATTCCAGTAGCAATTTGAAAAATTAAGGAAGACTAAATTCGAAACAACTTTCATAATGGTTGTCTATACAGAGTGTCTCAGAATTCATTGTACAAACTTCTAGGGGCGTTAGTATGGATGATTCTAAGCAAAAAAGTTCATATGAACATCGGTCCGAATTTGAACGATAACAGATATGAACAGAAATAAAAATGCCGCCACCAAGATCAACAAGTTAATAACTCAGGTTCTGTAAAGCCTATATTAATGAAATTTGGAGGAATAACAGGGTAGATAAGACTGTGTATACTGTTAAAATAGGAGTGAATTCCAACGAGAAGTTTCCGAGTTACACAGTCAAAATTGTAACAAGTGCTAGTTAGTACTTACAAGTGAGCACGTGTTATGATGTTGAATGAGTAACTCTGAAACTTCTTGTTGGAATTCGAACAAATTTTAACGGTATACAGGGTGTTTTTGAATTGAGTACAGATTTTTTGGGAGATGATAGAAGAGGTCCTTAGAAGTATTTTTTGTCATATGAACATGGGTCCCCGCAGCTCCGTTTACTTACAGTACTGCATTGAACAATCAAATGACACCGGGACGCCGTGTGCGTTGGTAGGCCTAGATTATTTTATTTTTAACAATTAACACAAGCAATCTACTGTAATAACTTTTAAAGTAATTACTGAAAATAAAAGAATAAAACCAAAGTGATACGGAAACAGTGTTATTTATTTGCCTTACGCGTTTCGACGTAACGTCATCGTCAGAGGCTAACAGTGTTACAAAGAAATTACAGAGGAAGATGCTCTATATATACCCCCCTAGTTCGCGGACCTAATGGAAAGCTCAACCATCTCCATAAGTCACTTCCGGTCTTCTGGGTGTCGGTCGCTTCCGGTTTTCTAATTGGATCAGGAAGTCCGTGAGGCCATCTCTCTCGAAGGCCGTTTGGTTGTTGAGTATGGCTTCCTTATTTCCGTATCACTTTGGTTTTATTCTTTTATTTTCAGTAATTATCGTGATACTAGTCATGGACTTCAATTAAAGTAATTGTTCACAAAGAAATTTCAAGGTGCACGTGCTTGTTTGTTGAAAAGTCTTAGGACAAACTTCGTCAAGCAGATTCCATGGTATCCAATCCCTTTGTAAAATACGATTAGTCCATATGTAAATGAACTAATCGCATTCTGGGAAAGCAGTAGGTAAAGATTTGTTTTAAAAAGTTCACTTGATGAACTTTTTACATGTGTAAAACAGTATGAATCGTTTTACATGGAATGGTTATGCAGACATGCATCTGTGTCTCGGTGCTGCTGGTACCATGGATGGTGCAAGGCGTTTGTATGTTGAACGTTATCCCAACAGAATTCTTCCCAATTTGATTGTTCAATGCAGTATTGTAAGTAAACGGAGCTGCGGGGACCCCATGTTCATATGACAAAAAATACTTCTAAGGACCTCTTCTGTCATCTCCCAAAAAATATGTACTCAATTCAAAAACACCCCGTATACAGTCTTATGTACCCTGCTATTCCCCCAAGTTTCATTAATCTAGGCTTTACAGAACCTGAGTTATTAATTTGTTGATCTTGGTGGCGGCATTTTTATTTCTGTTCATATCTCAGTTATCGTTCAAATTCGGACCCATGTTCATACGAACTTTTTTGCTTAGAATCACCCATACTAACTTCCCTAGAAGTTTGTACAATTAATTCTGAGACACCCTGTATAACGAATGAAAGTTTAATTATATGTTAAAGCCAAAAAAAAAAGTTGCATCGCAGGAAAATCGAAATGAAATAGAAACTGCCTCCAGAATTAGTTAATGCCCAATCAAAGATGACTTGAATGACCCCGCTCGTAATTTTTAAGGCAGGGGGGGGGGGGGGGGGGGGGAAGAGGAAGAACGGAGTTTAAGCTGCTTAAAGATAACGATTTCCTTCTCCAGGGTAAATCTATTGGATGTGTCTAAATCTCTCTCAGGTATCATAAAATTGAATCCTGCCTCAGGTTTCTCTCCTCCTCCTAAATGTGCCCTTGGAAAGGCTTCTAAAAAAAATTACCTAATGTAGAAAAGGGAAGGAAAAATTCCGCGACCTGGGCAGATATGTTTGAAGGATATCTTCAGTCTCATCATATCTTCTAAAATAATACTTTCCTTCTGCCTTTCTGAATTATGCCAGAATATGTATGCTGAAATTAGTGAATGTGGGAAATTATTTCTCCAGTACAAACTGTTGTTTTAATGTAATATTTAGATTCCTGTTATCGTAAAAAGCATCCCATTTCTAAATTCAGATTTATGTATTTCAGTAAGAGCTTGTAATCTCAATTAAAGTATTCAAAGTTTTTTTTTTTATCCAAATGAAAAAAAAAACCTAATTTTGTTAACTGTTTTATTACGCCAGATCTTACTAAGCTTGCAGAATTCATTCTACGACTTTAAATAATGCAAACTGTTCTAACCATACATGACTGAACACTGAGTTAAGAGATTAAAAAATATACCATATTTGAATATTCTAATTGCCAGTAAGCCTCTTCTTCCATTACTGGCAATGTGTAAAGTCCGACAAAATAACAGCTTAAGAGCTTTTCAAAATGTCTATATGAAGAAGCAGTTTTTGTACATGTACCTAAATGAAGTCAACAAACATGTGAAAATAAAATATTTAATCAAAGAATGCATAATCAGCAACAATATAATTCCGCTATCGATTACAAAGCATTATGCCAGTTAATGCCAGTTTCAAGAAACATTTTTGACCTAAAGTCTATAACTTCCTTAAAGCTGTTTGTAAAGCTTCCAAACTGGTAAAGAATTTCTTTCTGAGAAAGGTGTCCAAATATTTGAATAAATGGTGTCAGTGAGAAAAGTATAGTGAATAAAGTGGATGAGGCATAACCTCTAACTTCATCTTTCAGTTTCTGGATGGTCATATGTGAAACCTTAGATTGGGCATTATCGTGGAGAAGATAACACTTTTTGCTGAATCTCAATTTTTGTCGCTTTTAATGGCTTCACCCACTTTTAGAAATGTTACCGTATTGTTACCACTGTCTTCATTGGATTTGATTATATGTCCTGGTTTTTGTCTGGCATCCAGACATTATGAAACATCCGTTATAATAGCTTTGCAAATCTTTCCGTCAAATTATATAATAGATCTTGAAGTTAGTTGGCCTTTGTACCGTCTAGGAATATAAGAGAATATGGACTTACAGTAGTGCATTATGTAAACCCATTTACGAGTTTTTTTCATCTTACAGTCACCGTTAAGATGTCTGGAAACTGTGAGTAGCTTATTCCTCTCGAACAATTACAGAGTCGTCTTTTCGACACGTGCTTTCAGGTCATTCACAGAGTACCATTTCAGGGCTCTCATGGGTTCATTTTGCAAGGTCATAGCTCCTAAATGAAACTTTCCAAAATTAGCGTCTCATCGTGATTCAGTGTTTATTATCTTCCCTAAAGACATTATTGATATGTCAAGTTGTTTGTGCAAGAGAATGTCCAAGTTTGAATTTGGATCGGAAAAGGAGCTAGCCATGTTATGAATTCACTGATTCCATGAGTGAATGTGATATAGAATATAGAGAGCCAATATATGTGGTACATAATATTCCGGATATCTTACATTAATGTATTATATAAGACGATCTCATAAAAAGGGCCATTTAATATGGAACAATCTGATAATAAAAGATAATCATTATGAAGACTGTTAAGGTTAGAACATAAAAAAATGTTACAAATGTTTGCAGAGATTGTCGAATTATAATACCAAAAAAAAAAGAAATCTACCATGGGGGATCTTATATCTGATTATTGCAATATCAATATTTAGCTCATGAAGAAAGGAAAATTCTTCAGCTGGCCCAGTGGCCTAGAAAGCAAGAAGCCTTGCTCATGGTTGCTTCAGGTCATGTAAACATATTCTGCAGGGGGCACGATATTTGCTTTTCTTTCATCGAAGCACGAAAAGAAATAAACATATGAAAATAATGAGACATGTTTAAATCACTTTGGTGAAAGGAGTACATGATCTTGAAGGTGCCACGTCTTAAAAACAACTAAGAGATTCTTAATTTACTATTAAAACAAAACTTGCAAAACCTACATTCATTTTGTGGTGTTGCAAAAAACGAAACAAATTAAACAGCAATAAGACATGTAGAAATTTGTTTCTCCAACATTCAGTATATTTCAAAAAAAGAAGTTTTTTTCAAAAAGAACATGTTAATTTGGGTATCTATATACTAAAACTCTTGCGTGTATTTATTTATTTATCTGTAATTCTATCTCCTCCTAGACGGTTTGAGCTAGCGACTTAAAATTTTCAGGGCAGGCTTATCAATAAAGGACCTGCTCTATCGCCAAAAATCAGCCCCCCACGCCCCCCCCCCCTTCTCCACTTTCTGGGGTTTTCATTTAAAATTATCTGCTTTTGCTTTGTAATTCCCCTCAACAGATGGCGCGGGCGGGCGAAGCCGCGGGTAACAACTAGTTTCATCAGTATTCTTGTATGAATAAAAATTTCATAATATGTCGAAGAGCTCCACCAGTGAAACATCAAACGTGGATTTTTTGTTGGAATAATTAATAAGAGAACGCGACACGATTCAAGATTTCAGTCTAATGCCATTTGAATATTGAAATCGAGCCTATTGACCAATTACAAAGACACATTATTTTCAGAATGACGGTTTAAAAACTTGCAGAAACACTTTAATGTCGATTACAGAATACTTTCCAAATACTGAAAGTGATGCATTTCAGCAATTGATAAGTGAATAAACTTCAACGTAAAGTTAAAAGGTGAACTGAATGAGATCTCCGGACAGAATGTGGAAATATGCCATAAACTTGACCTAATTCTCCATATTTTCATCACATATGGAGAATATTGGATCTTTTATGACATCCGCAAGACAATCAGGCTAATTGTTTGGTAATGATGAAATGCTTGAAATGTCAAAGTCAGTTTTTTCACCTACTGTTATTTATTATTCATTCTTAAAGCTGCGTAACAAAACTGTGAGGGATGCTTCCGTGAAGTCGAAGACGTGCATCAAAAACTGCCCAAAACTTATCAATTTTTTTTCTTAGCTCTTCATAACGAGACAGAGAGCTTATATTACCTGACCGCCTAGAATATAATGCTTAATTTTTTTCTCAATTAATTAATTTTTTCTTCCTTAATGGGCCGACATTTCCGATAAAAAAAATTTCCAATTGTGTACATTAAGGTATGCGAAGTTATTCGTGTACATTCAGTATATGAACTTAAAAACAAGGAAATCCAATATGATCATATTTTAAAGGAAACATATGAGCAATTGCAAACAAACTGCTTAAACTATTTTTAAGTATCCTATATTATGTAGATGGTTTCTGAATCATTTCAAGCAAACAATCGTGCCCAAGTCAACAACAAAATCAATGTCATAACATTAAAATAGTAGCTCTATATTCAAATCAAGAATCGTTCTAACTATGAGTTGAATAACAGCAAAATTTAATTAAATAAAAAATCTAATCTGAATTATAGGTAATTCAATCTAATAAAAAAAAAGTTACATAATGAGACAGTAGCAAATAAAAAAATGTGGCATCCACTTGCATAAAAAGAATAAAATATTCCAGCTTTCCAAGGTAAGTTTTATCATAATAATGACGGTTGTTTAAAAATAGGATACATATTTTTCCGTATGTATGGAATTTTTTTTTTTATTATTATGATCACTATTTAACAACCTGTTGTTCATTGAGAAACCTTTGTTTTGCATTTGCAACTTTATAGAGAAAAAAACAACAACTTTGTAAAGCTAATTTCTTTTCAAATTGAAATAAAGATATTTTTTCATTTATGGAAGTATTTTTGGAAGTTACACTTGAAATGAAAGTGATATTAAATAAATTACTTTCTATAATTTAATGAGGTAAAAATTTCAAAACAAACATAAAAATAAATAATAAAAATAATTTAATAATAATGATGAAAGTCACTTTTCAAGTTCACAATAGTTAAATTTTGGAGTTCTGATGTTCTGGTCTCAGATACAATAATGATGTGGAGATTTCACTGATGATTTCTCTGATGATTACTTATAAACACTTTTCCGGAATTTTTAACTGCTTTGAAGTTGAATTTTGCATTGTTTTTGAAATTGAATATTTTCAAATAGTTGTTGGAAAATAAAAATAAATTATAACGGCGGAATGGTACATTCGCACAGCCCTAGCAGATCATGAAACTGATTCAAAAAAGAATTTTTTTTTCGGTTGTGGGGGGAAGGGGGAGGTTGGGGTCCTTAAAAACTTAATTACTCCAAAATGGCTTTTCGCAGCCAAACAGTTTCTTTTCCAATCATTTACAAAAAAAAAAAAAATAGCCTTATTGAAAGGAAATCGTACATGCCGAGTCTATTGAGTTTGGTTCGCTTGTTTGAACGCTACAGCCATTTTTTAAAGGCTTACCCAATTGACATGAAAAACACGCCAAGGGCACAATTTAAGATAACTTCTAAGTGTGTGTAATTTTTTATTCGGTTCCGCTGTTTGCCATTTCAGAGGAGTTAGCAGCACAAAATTAGTCACATATGTACAGATGGAATTTTTTTTTCAAAATTTTAACGTATCTTTTCGAATCATGATATTTTAAGTCGATTCCAGAAAAATAAAAATTTTGAGTTTCTGAAACGAACACATAGGCCTTCACTCTTAGTGAGTGGTAGGCCAAAAATGCTTAGGATGGATTATAGATTTATGTCTATTAGTGAATTTAATGATTCCATTTAGATTAAAATTAAAAATTAAACATTAAATGTAAAAGATGAGACGCACCGTTTGGTATGATGCAATTAGAGTTAATTTAGAATAATTTTAGTTACTTTTTGGAAGCTGGTATTGATGTTTGTTGGCCTTGCTGATGTTTCCAGATGTTTAATTTTTAATCTAAATGGAATCATTAAATTCACTATTAGACTATTTAAAAAAAAATTCAACTTCAAACTCAATTCAAAATTCAACCTCAATGCAGTTCAAAACTCAGGAAAAGTGTTTAAGTAATAATCAGAGAACTCATCATGAAAATCAACAGTGAACGCTCCACATCAAAATTGGATAACATCTGAGACCAGAACATCAGTACTCCAAAATTTAACTACTGAAGACTTGAAAAGTGACTTTCATCATCATTATTCAATTATTTATTCTTTATTTTAAAGTTGTTTTTTTTTACCTCTTTAAATTATAAGAAATAATTCATAAATCTCATTTTCATTTCAAGGAAGTTGATAGCATAGCCTATAACGTGATATCAATTGTCGGTAATATTTAAAAATATTAAAACCGTAAAAAAAAATAAAAAATAAAAAAAAACTTCTCCAACACTTATCAAATTATTGTAGTATTTATATAACATTGGTGTTTAATATCTCTATTGCACTCAAATATTTGAATTATTAAAAGCAAACAGTAATTATTCACAGAAATGAAAATTTATTTTTTTCCGTTTTTGAATTGGATAATGGTAAACCCCATATATAAGTATCAGACCCATCCTTTATTCGACTCTTATATAAAATACCAATGATATCAACTAGTATAAAGTCTTTATCCTAGTTCACATCACTGAAAAATACACGTATACATCGAGAAAATTATTATTTTCAATTATACAACTCACTTCGCTTCTTTATGCATTGTTTACATAAAGGCTTATTACAGTAATATTTTAATTGCTTTACCTTGAAAAGTGCGTTTAATATTAAATTCAAAATACCCACAAATCAATTTAAAGTCACTACATTGCTTCGTTCTCCCTTGATAGCATTCCTTACGATTGTATTAAGCAGGTTGCTCTCAACATGTTACACCCTACATCATCAAATTCATTTAATCAGTTACCCTACCCAAAAAAATAATAATAATTTCCTTCATATATATTTCTAGTTTCTTGGCTCTGGTTGCACCCCAATTCAGATTAACAACCTTCACACTTCATTTTTACGAGTGAATGAATTTCACGTGAGTTTGCATAAAGTGCGCTCAGCTTCGGGGCAAACAACCCAGATTTCTTTTGTATAAAGGAAAGCAAATGAAACATCATTCAAACGTGATATACATTTGCTTTTAGCAGACAACAAATAAAAATAATAAAGGAGCTTTTTCTATATAAGCAATATCGATGGAGCGGATCCACCACATTTGCACCTAACTTCCTTCTTGAAGCGTTTCTTTCCAAGAATTATTTAATGATTAGTTATACTGGCAGATATTTTCAAATGGCTTTTCAGAAATTCCATTTTATTTATTTATTGTTCCTCCTCCTAATGTACAAATAATATTCTACAAAAATAAATAAGGTTTGAAAAACTGAATTTTTTATGGATGTTTTCTCACCTGAAGTTTTTCCGCACATATTAGGGTCACGATTGAGCAAGAGCAACTTTTGGCACTAAATTACTTAAATTTAGTTTTTATGAAGGGTAATTTACAATTAATATACCAAAGACAGATGATTTATTTCTACAATAAATGACATAACTAATAATTTATGTAATATTAATAACTAAATTATTATTGTTGTACATAAATTTTGTTTATATGAAACTACTACAACTGTTTTAAATGGTTTGCATGTTGATTATCATTTCAATAAATGTATGTTGCGCTTCGTCATTTTCTGTTTGAGCGTAAATGTGTGTATAATGCCGTGTAAATGTTTTTCAGTAATAAAATCGTCTTTATGAAATAAAACACAACCTGCAATCTCACAGATGTACCTGTGTATTTAAACACAACGGTGTTGATAAGCTAAAAGGAAAAACGGAGCTCAGACTAATTTACATCTAAAGCCGACTATCTAGCGTAAGAGTGACGTCAGTTCCTATCTTGCTCGTTATAAATCCAGTTCTTAATACACGACGGGTATTAATAACATAGGAAGCAGACAACGCCATTGGCGTTTTCCTCCCTGAATAAGGAAGGAAAAAAAACTAAAAAAAAAAAAAAAATAACGAATCATTTTAGTGAAATCTTACCAATGTCTTGTTATAGGAGGGCCCCATTGTCGGATCTGTCGCTAGACAGCAGACGACAGGTGGAAGACCCTATGGCTGCAGGAAAACGAACCCAAGATCAGAAAACTTTCCTTGATGATTTGTACGAATTTTGTTATGTCTATTTCATTGGAATCTTACATTGGTTTAAGGAAGTCATAACGAAGCACGGTAAACTAGCCCCTTCAGGTAAGTGATCAATATTATGTGAATCTTGTCCTCGATACTTGAATTTGTATCCATTTTTCTTCTTTTTTCATCTTAAATTTTATAACTATACTGATTTCTCTCTTCCAAAATGTTGCTGAAATTTGCTTTCAAATTTAATTGTAAACTTATACTCAATTTCCCTTAGCTAAGTTAAGGAAAATTGAGAGATGTTTATTAGAAACTCTTGTTTTCGTCTTATTGAACTTAACCTCCATAAGCAATGGTTGTTTACAAACAAGGTTTCTATAAAATTTATGTATATGAGATGATTTTATTTCCCAACCCTTGTTTACTACTCAGGAGAAAACATAAGGCTCAATAAAAAATATTTTTTCTCCCATTTGAAGGTTAATTAAAAGAGGAAAAAACAAATTTCAGTAATGATGAATCATTTCACTTTCATTTGAAAAACAATAAATACTCTTGATTCTTAAAATGTATCAAAATAAGCTGTTTTATACAGTTTTTTTTTATTTTGTTTTATTAATCGATATCCTTAAATGTTGTTGTTTCGCATCTTCATTTAGCAAAAACAAGCTTATTTGAATTTCCTTTTATATTTTGTAATTTTAATTTGTAAATTTTATATGAAAATATACTGAATTCGCTTCAACGTCTCTACACTTATTAATTTACACCAAGTTTTTTTAAGTATTTTCGAAATTAGTTATAGAAAGAAACATCTGTAATAAATTAATAACATAGATCCAATTCAGTGGCTTATTATTTTATTATGGCTTTGAGAAAGTTCTGGACTGATGGAGGTCGAGTTTCTCCATAACGTCGAAATGTGTTACGAGATGATCTTAAAAGTTCCTTTACCCGAAACACTTTTATTTTCTTGGAAGGTACATAAATAATGAAAAGTATTTATGAACACCTTCTGTGAAGCAAAAAACAGACAACAATGCATTAAGATTGTAAATGTACATTCGGAGTAATTCAAAATTTTTCGGGGAAAGTGATGATTACCCTGTAGTAGTTCATTCTTGCGATAACATTCCTAAAATTTCTTGAAGGTGTAAGTTTCGCCAAAGAATCTAGATTTATTCGTCTTGGTTCTCAAACTACCTTTCAGCGCCTTCCAGAATAACGATCTCCACCAAAAGATAATGCAATACTTACGAGGGTTCGGGAGCATCATTTATGCTTAGAATCTAGCCTGGCATTCTGAATGATTCACGGCAATGCAATTGCTTTTAAAGTTTGCGAAATGTAAACCCTTTCACCATATGGAAAATTCAAATTGGATTTCATCAGATAATAGCTCTTTTTTCATTTATGCCACATTCAATATGAACATTCTTAACATTATGAATGCTGCATTTTAACTAATATTGAAACGACAAGTTCACGTATTGCACAGGTGAATTGCTGGAAAGAATCGGAGAGGGGATTTCATTGAAAAAGTACATCATATTATAAGATTATCAAATTTAAATAGGCATGTCAAAAGTTAAGAAATACTTGATAAACTCTAATTTTCAATTTGTAATAAAATCTTTGAGGCGTGAAAATGGGTTTCAGTCTTTAAATTAATTTTTTAAAGATCGAAACGCGGTTTCACGCATTGAAGATTTTGTTGCATATTGAAAATTACTGTTGTTCTTAATTATAGCAACATTTTAAAGAAATATTTTTTAAAACTTTATTCTAAATCTTTATACTTTAAATTTCCGGAAATTTATTTCGAATAAACTATATTTTTTTTCCGTGAGCTTAATACTTGTTTTAGTGACAGTTGCATTTATTATTTTAACGAGAAGTAGTCTAATCTGGTTATTTTAACATTTCGACCGCAGCTATATCAACAAAACCTGTTTCTGCAGAATATCATTTCTGAAAAATTGAAATAGCATTTCACTAAGAATCCTCGTCAAATAAATTTCATTCTGCAGTGACATTATGTGTATATGTTGTTTTTTTTTCTTTCCTTTTTTATATAGTTTGAGGCTTTTCCTTCCTATACAGTCAGTTCCAGTGACACATTTCCTCTTTATTTTTCAATGATGTTTTTTAACGAATCTGAAGTCAAAATCAAAAAATTCGATAAAAATTGGCAACAGAACGACCGACTTCGCAAATACCGTAATGAAATTTTTAAGCGGTTTCTGCTTTTAACATCGCTTTGACAATGCAGTACCACTCATTCTCAACTGGCTTTATTATAGTAGCATTACTAATCATGGCTTTTTTTGGATGGCCATAAATCATTTCATTGCGTATGTTTTTGAATAGAACACTAAAAGAATCACACTTCTTTGCAGAGTTCATTAGCACATGAATTTGCAAATATTCATGTACAGAAAAGCTTCACGCATGAATTAGAATTGCCAAACATTCTCTTAGGAATTTCTTGAAAAACCACAAGAAAGAAAAACAGTAGTTGTTTACGTGGTCATGAATGCTGAGAATCATTAAGATCGCATCAAAATTTTAATCTTTGGTACTGTCTTCGTCGATAAAGTAGATAGAAAAACAGGAATGACGAAACTAACATGAGTGAAGAAATTAATGAAGAAATATATAATGACGAAATTAGTTGGAAATAAATTGTACAACTTCAATTTAGAAATTCATGTTTTGTTTTTTTTTTGGTGAAAATTATATTTAAATTGGACACCAATTAAAGATTTTCAATTCAATTCAGCTCCATACCCTAAAAGAAAAAGTGGTTTAAAATATTTATCAGTTGGTTTAAATGGTTTCATTAAACGAAAGCAGTCCTCCAAAAATCATGATATAAACGATAATAATAAAAAAAATGTTGTTAATGATTAATGCGTGTTATGTCGATTTTTTATTGAATTCTTTTCCTTTTTCGCTCAGATGTCGCGAAGCAAAGAACCGGCCACGTGGCTATTGTGACGGGTGGATCCAGAGGCATCGGCCTCGAAATCGTTCGCCAGTTATTGCAGCACAACATGCACGTCATCATAGGTGAGATTGGTCTAAACTTCACTTAATTTCCCTGTTCTGATACCCCCCTCCTCCCAATTATAAAAAACAAAAATGAAAGAGCAAGCTAACTGGAATTTTTTTTTTTTAAATAGCAATTTAGGTTAGGGAGCGTAGAGATGAGATGATCCAGTTTCTTATTCGGAAACATTATGTTTAATTAATTTTTTTCAATTTATTATTATTATAATTATTCTTTTTAACAAAAACAGCTGAATTCTAGATGTTAAAATTAACTTGACGAACCGTCCCTTTTACTTAATTCAAACGACAAAATGTATTCCTAAATTAGCCCTCCCCCCGACTTTATTAATATTCTTATTACATATTCTTATTATCCTCATTATTTCTGTCTCCTCATTTTTTTTCCTGCTTCACGCATTCATTTTACAATCCTTTTGTTATTTTCTCCTCTTTATCCTTGATTGTGCTGGGAGTTATACTTAATTGCCAGCTTAAGAAAATAAGTTGATCTTAAAATTGAAAGCACTTTTGTAATACCTTCGTTTAAAGAAAACACTCGCGAAGATTAAAGAAGAGTGATCGAATTGTCTAATGTAGGTCGTAGCAGTCTGTTATAAAAAATGAGAAAACTGAATTCTGATGACAACGGCTTATTTGTGTGTTTTTTTAAAAAAAGTGAAATATAGGCAAATTAAAGAAATTTACTATTTTTTATAAATACTTTCTCTGCATATATTATCTCTAAGGATTTCGTTGTTGTGTAACTTTAATTAAACTGATAAATAGATTTTTAAATTAAAATAGTAATAACGTTGAGAAAAAATTGTTAAGAAATATTCATAAATATGGAAGCATCAACTCCAAATGAAGAAATTTTAAATAAAAAAAAATAAATAATAAAAAAAGAAAAAAGAAAACATATCGCACTACTAAGACAAAAGTTAATCTTCAATAAAATTTTTTATAACTTTTGAATAATAACGTTTTGTATTAAGACTGTGATATTACCGGGGGCTGCTTTTTTATAATGGCCTTAAAAATTATACAAAACTCCGCAGGAAGAAAAATAAGCTTTTATAAATTTTAAATAATCTATTGATAATCTTTTAAAACTTTATTCTTAATATTTTATCGAGAATTATTTAAAACTGTATTAGAGATTTTTATTGTTTTATTCTTAAAATTAAATCAACAAATTTTTAAAATTTTATTTTATAAATTAAATCGGCAAAATATTAAAAATAAATGCTTCCAATAAAATATTAAAAAAATATTAAAAATTTTACAATAAAACATGAAAAAATTATCAATAGAATATTAAAAAATTTTACGAAATATAATATATAGGTTTCAAAATAATACAAGATCATAGAGTAAAATGATATGAAAGAAATCTTTTTTCCTGAATCCTAAAGTTCAAATCTGCTCGCTTGAAATAAGAAACATTATAGGATATAAAAATGTTTTTAGTTTCTTCTTTTGTAGTTGGGGCTTGTATATTTATGAATATTTTTTAGATTTTTAAATTGTTTGTATATAAAAAAGGACAAATTCTAATAACTGAAACACTAACAATTATTTTAATTTTTTCTTTTTCATAAAATTATTTCATTTTGACAGCTTCATCTAATGCAGTGAATGGAAATGAAGTTCTTCAGATATTGCTAAAGGAATATCCGCAAGGAAAAGGTGCTTTATTTCTATAAACTTTTACTTTATTGGTAATTTTTATAATGTTACAATTTTAAGTATTTTAATTGCCAGTGGAATTTTGCAAACTGGATTTGAAATCATTGAAATCGATCAAAGAATTTGCGGACGGGCTTATTCAGAGAAATCTGTCTCTTCATCTTTTGATTAACAACGGTAAGTACAAACTTTTTGAATGAATTTGCCTTATTCTTGTGGTTTTAAGTGTACTGAATCCGAATCTACTTTTAGATTTTCTTCTATCACGCCACGTTTCCAAACTATGCACATAGAGACTGCAATGTTAAAGTAATGGGTGTAAAGAGAAGCAACTGCAATGTTAAAGTATCCATATTTTTGGGCCCCAAGGAAATTTATCAGGCCCCAAAGTCTGAATACTTTTAAATGTTTCATTGAAAAAGAAGAAATCTGTGGATGATAGGGAAAAAAACTGAGATCAGATACAGATTCAGCATAAAAAAGCATAAGAATCAGCTCTTAACGTTAAAAATTTTTTTGTTGGTCTGTTATTATTTGGAAAAAAAAACTGATTTTGCTGCAAGGTAATTGAGAAAAGTGAGAAAAAGAGGAAGTAAATTTTTTTGATGTTTTATCCTTATATTTTTTTAAAGTTTATGAAACTAGTGCTTATATAAGTTTGATGAAAGGATTTATACGTAAATCATGATTAAGTCTTACGAAAACGTTACTAAAAAACATAACATGGAAAAAGCATTTATAAATGTGAAATTTAGATTATAAATTCTTACCATTAATATAGTTAATAACTTTTTTAAGCAGTATATCCCAAAACTCACAATTCATCAATTCCAATAATTCTTTTGTCTTTAAAGGGACATTTGATTTATACATAAAGCTTATGCAAATTTGTTTTCTTCTAAAGCTGGCATTATGTTCGTTCCTTATTCCCTGACCGAAGACGGTTTTGAGTCCCAACTAGGCGTCAACTATATCGGCCATTTCTATTTGACCTACTTGTTGCTTCCATTGCTCCATAGATCGGGAATTCCAAGTCAAAAATCTCGGATAATTAATGTGTCCTCCTGTGGCCATATCTTTGGGCAGATAAAAATCGACGATTTAAATAGCAGGTGGGACGAACATTTCATTATTAAAACTTTTCAGCTCCTGTTATTTTAAAATATTTCTATAATGAGCTATGCATCTATTCTTATTTTTCTAGCGAGTCGTACTCCCCTTACATAAGCTACGGCCAGTCGAAATTAGCTCAAATAATGCACTCGCAGCTTCTGCAAAGGCATCTGGAGAAGGAGAAGATGAACGTCACAATCAACGCTGTTCATCCCGGCATCGTCAACTCTAATCTCTATGAAAACACATTTTTCAATTTCATACCCATTATCACCAATACTTTCTTTAAGGTCGGTCACCTTTAATATTTACACTGTCCAGCCATTTTATTAGGTACACCCATTTACCTTTTTGTTCCTCTGATGCCCGAGGAAGCGGGTTCGACCCCGGCTGAGGACGACGAGAATTTTTTCAGGGGGAAAATCCTGAGATCACGCACTTCCTTCGGAAGGGAAGTAAAGCCGTTGGTCCCGTGTAATCGTTTGCTGGCTGCACGTTAAAGAACCCTTGCGAGGCAAAATTTGCGGCCCCTATAACGCCGTCCTGAAATGACCATGACAGTTGAAAAGGACGTTAATACTAAACAAACCAAACCAACCTTTTTGTTTTTAGAATAGCGCGCTGTCCCTCCTCTCGCCTTCAAAACAACCTGAATTCGTTGAGGCATGGATTCATCAAGGTGCTGAAAGCGTTCCTGTGATATTAAGTATATGTAGACATTAGTGTGTCACCTAGTTCTCGAACATTTGGGGGTGCAGCGTGGAGCGAATATTGCTTCGTAGCTCATCCCACAAATGTTCAATCGGAGCAGATCCGGCGAGTGGGCGGGCCATTACAGCAAAAAAAAAGTCATCATCATGTTTCAGGAACCATTCCATGGTGATGCAGGCTTTGCGCACCGGCGCCTTATCCTGCTGTAAGTACCCATCTGCTTCCGTATAAACTGTCAACATAAACGGATCACTTGGTCGGCAATAATGCCTACTGTACACTCTGGCATTCAGACGTGAATCCAAATATATCAGTGGACCCAATGTATGCCAGGTAAATTTTCCCCACAACATGAACTGTTTCCTACGTCTTCCACAGTTGTCCATGGATTCATGTTATTTTTCACCATATTTTGTGTCTGCCGTAAACATGATGCACATAAAACTTCCACTCATCGGAACATTCACCTGTCGTCGATAATCCAGTGCTTGTGTTGCTTTTCCCGCAGAAGGCGTGCTTTCCTGTTCGTCTCCGATACCAGTGTTAACCGATGTGGCCGTCGGCTGTTGTGTTTCGACTCATCGGACCATGCATTATGAGATGGTTTCTGAAGAGCAAGGATAAATTTGGACATCAATTGGTGCCTGTCTGTTGGCTTGCACAAGTCTAGCCAGCCTTCGCTGACCTCTCTCATCAACGATCGGTTTCCTTCCACTGGAGTGCCGCCGACTTGGTTTTGAGTGGTGAACCATTCTTGATATACCCTTGAGACTATTATACGAGAAAAGTTCAAGAGAACTTCCGTCTCGGAGATGCTTCATCCACCATGTCGTACACTTACGATCATGCTACGTTCAAAATCCGTTAGATCTTTACCATTATCGCTATAATTTGTGGTTTAAACTGCAGAGAGAGTGGTTGGTTAGCTGTATTTATACCAGTACAGCGGAGTGGATCAAATTTTTTGTGCACAGAGAGAACAACATGGGATGATTGTTGGCGCTCGGGTCCATGGAACGAGTATCAGCAAAACAGCTGAGTTCGTTAAATGTTCAAGGGCACCTGTTGTTAAAATGTTTGAAGACTGGACTGTCAGCCGGAAAACTGGGTCTGACTGTGCGAGTTGTGACCGTCAGCGACTAGTCAATATTCGGGCAGAACGGAGAGTGGCAAGACTGGTACAAGACAACAGAAGGGCAACAGTCCATCAAATTACTGCAGATCTTAATCAGAGATCCTCTCAAATGATCTCTGAATACACTGTCTGCCATACAGTGTTTGGAAGCCGAAGGCCTGTTCGACCACCTTTGCTGTCTGCAGCTAACAAGATAAAACGTCTCCAATTCGCACAGGAACATAAAGATTGAACAGTCGAGCATTGTAAAAAAGTCATGTGTTCCGATGAATCAAGTTTCCAATTGCATTATGCAGATGGCAGAGTGAGAATTTGGCGGAAATAACATGACAGCATGGACCCTACATATAGGAGTACAATCCTCCAAGCTGGGGGGGGGGAGTGCAGTGTTATGGTTTGGGGCATGTTTTCCTGGAATGATTTGGGCTCTTTAGTTCGTGTAAAACAACGCCTGAATCGCACAACGTACTTAAGTATCGTTGCTAATCAAGTTCATCCTATCACGTTGGTGGCGTATCCCAATGGAGATGGCTTCTTCCAAAAAGACAATGCGCTATGCCACGGTGCTCTTATTGTGCAGGAGTGGTTTCAAGAACATGAGGGAGATTTTACCTTGCTTAGGAGGGGCTCTACAATCACCAGACTTCAATCCAATCGAGCATTTGTGCGACGAAGTTGAAAGAGCCATCAGGCAACTGGTTCCATAATCATCAAATCTCACACAACTGGGCAATGCTATTCATCAGCCATGGTATCAGATTCCTCGCATCACCTTTCAACATCTCGTGGAGTCAATGCCAAGAAGAATCGCCGCAGTATTAAACTCAAAAGGTGGCCCAAGAAGTACTGATGGGGTGGTCATAATAATCTGGCCACTCAAATGATCTTATCTCATTGTAGGCGATCATATCACGGTGAGCTAAAAGGACGGACTTTGAATGGAATACTGTGGTTGAATTCCATCTGAATTGCAATCATTGCATAATATTTCTTCTCTTCCAGGATTTCCCTCAGAGACTGTGCAGACTTGCATGTGCCAAATTATTCTTTTAAGGAAGGAATGCACTTTAGGTTCTGGTACGGAACAATCCGTTATGTACTTCATATCTATGGTTATCACATTAAGTGCATCAAGTTGTGCGCAGTTTTTATCAGTCCATAAAATACCAAGCGAGTTAATAATCCGTCCTGTACAAGAGAAAATGAGGAATCTCTATAAAGGCGAGAATTGCTTTTACGATTCTCTAAATTCGGAATGGACTCTGTGAAGGTTACGAGGTAATTTCATTTGGGGGAAAGATAAAATATTTTTTGAATGTGGTGCCCACCACCTGAAGACGAAAGATAAAACAGTTTTTATGTACCCTTCACTATCCAATGTATGACAGTTTTATATGTACTTCCTTTTTCGGTTTACAAAATATAACATCCAGATAATGGATTGGATCAGTCCGAAGTTGAAATCTAAATATAATCAAAATTTCTGTTGGACGAACTGAAACGGCAAGACTTAAGCAAGACAGTCATTTACAGCAGCTCCTAAGCTTTTTAAGGAAGATTGGACGACGATGCATTGAAATAAAAATAGATAGAAAAGGTCGCTACAGTCACTGTAGTCAAAAGCATACATGGTATTTGAATGGTCTGTACAAACCCTCAGGATATGTTCCAGGGACCAAAACAAGCAGAAAATGTCATGTGAATATGTTCCAAAACACTTCTTTCTAGAGTTATAACGGTTTAAAGGCATTCTGCAGTAGACGAAATTAACGTTAAAGCATTTAGGAACTACTTGTTTCTGGAGTTAGGATGCTTTGAAATTGTCCAATAACTAAAGACCTTATCACGTCAATTAGCCTTACTTCAAAATGGAACAAAACAGCAAATGCAACGCTCGAATGTAGTAGAAAACCATCAAACGTTTAGCAGTTGGGCAATTCAGACCGATAACAGCCAACAAAGGTGCTCCAAGAATGTTTCGAATGTTTCGAATGTTTCGAATTAATGGTATATTCAGACTGTACACAATATTCGAGAAATGTTTTATTCTTGGTGTTTTTTCAATTGATCCAACCGTTTAGGAGATAGAGGCCCTGAAGTGTGGAATTTTTAAAGTTTTGAACCCAATTTTATCGATGAAGACAAAGAGATAGAAAGTGGGTCTTACAGACATTCCTATTCTACTTTTTAATGGTCTTAAAGAATCCGAAGTCAGAATTTCAAAAATCCAATATTTTTCAATACACACGTCTCCATAGGACTGCTGCCCCCAAAAGTTTACTTGTGCACTAAAAAATTTCGGACTTTTGAAGACATTTTAAAGACCATCAAAAAGTAGAATAGGAATGTCTCTAAGACTCACCTTTTATCTCTTTGTCTTCATCGATAAAATTGGTTCAAAACTTTGAATGCCTCTATTTCCTAAACGGTTGAATCAATTGAAAACACAACAAGAATAAAACATTTCTCAAAAATTTGTGTACAATCTGAAAATATCATTGAAAATAGGGGGGTCCCATTTGAAATTTCAAAGCTGTCCCCCACCCCATACCCTGTCAGGTGATTACATTTTTCGTATTATTGATCGATTGACTGATTTTATTTATTGCTACCAAAGAAAAGGACAAATGTAGCTCGGTGTCACATAGCAATCCCCACCAAAGCATCGAGAACAAAGACAAAAATATAAAACTGCATATAAGGTAAAAATTCTTAATGAAAGTTAGATATTTAAGAAAAATACTTAGTAAAACTAAAGAAAAATCAGATAACTTTACACCTGTCGTCTACAAAAATAATGAATTGACGACTGAACGCTATATGTTTTATCAGTGCCAAATGAGTTGGAACCAGTTTTTCTGCAATTATGAGCGTGTTCATACACTACCCTATCAAAAGTCATGGGACAACCCTGATTTGAATGAAAATGAGACATTCCTTTGCAATTTCACTGTTGGCATTCTACCCAGCACTACATAACAAAGTATGCTATTATGAGATGATGCTTGCGTGGATGCTGTAAGAATGTCTGAAAGAAAAGAGCTTTCAGACTTCCAAAGAGGTACAATTGTTGGGTGCTATCTCGCAGGCAAAACTGTTAGAGCGACGACATTGGACCCTGGATCAATGGCGAATGGTTGAATGGAGTGATGAGTCCCGCTACACCGTCTGGCAATCGGATGGACGGGTTTGGGTATGGCGAACGCCCGGCGAATGTTATCTGCCAAGCTGTGTTGTGCCCACGGTGAAGTTCGGCGGAGGGTCGGTGATGGTGTGGGGGTGCTTTTCATGGTTGGGTGCAATCGTTTTTGTGGACGGACATCTAAACGCAGAGCGCTACCAAGACATTCTGGACAACACAGCACTCCCATATCTCTGGCAGCACTTTGGCAATGGCCCTTTTCTGTTTCAGCACGATAATGCACCTTGCCATAAAGCAAGGCTGTAGGCACATGGTTTGAGGAAAAGGGGGTTCGAGAACTTCAATGGCCTGCCCAGAGTCCCGATCTGAATCCCATCGAACATCTGTGGAACGTCGATTGCGCACTTGTGCGGAACGCCCGAAATCCGTGATCGAACTGTCCAAGACACATATGGCAGAATGGCGAAAATTAAAAATTTGTGGATATTATGCCCTAGAGAGTAGAAGCTGTGATAGCAGCAAAAGGTGGACCAACAAGATACTAAATATATGTATATTTTTGAGTGTTTCTATTAAAGTGATGGTGTCCCATGACTTTTGATAGGGTAGTGTATTTTCTCGTACGCTGCTGCTCATGTATACTGAGAATCGCAAAACCTCCAAACAATGTCGAATTCAAGCCAATCTTATCTCCAACAGCATTTCATTTATGATGTGGAAAAAGTCGATCAGTACAACAGCAGATTGCAGAGGACAAATTCGCATGATGTGCCAGACATTGTCCAATTCACGCCTTTAAAACAAGGTGCTGTGGCCGCAATGGACTATCAGATTGGAAAAACATGGCATGAATGCAGATAAGATATAAAGAGGCAATGGAATCAAATTCTTTGTCTTCGATCCGACAATTTTGACTTTATCTGGGAAATGTCTTCATGGGAGACTAGATCCCCTCATGCATGTAGAATCTTTGTGCACTACATCGTATCGGAACATTCTTGCCAACCACGTTCTTGCTTTCACGGCTCTCTTTCCATATGATTCATGCTACAGGACCCTTCCGAGAGTTCTTGAAGCATAATCTAAGTTGCCATGTTTCCATAACCCGCTTAATCTTAGATCTAAATTCCTTTGAGTATTTATCAAAAATAAACGGGAGCAAATTGGACGGGCTGTTTGGATGCGACAAAAATCATCCTCTAGTTTGCAATATTGAGGAATGTGTAGCTATTCTTCTACGACATTTTGGAATACTCGTATTCATAACCGAGCTGTTATAGTAATTAGAAGATATCCTTGCAGGTAATATGAAAGTGTACCTAATAAAGTGGCCACTCAGTGTATTATTCTTATGCTCCAAAGAGTTCAATATCCTCTCCAAATAAAACTTATTCAAAATATTTCTTAGAATAGGATTACCAATCTTTTAATCTAAATCTCGCTTGTTTCTATTATTCTTGTAGTCGACCAAGCAGGGTGCCGAGGGCATCGTATACGTCGCACTGGCTGACTCCTTGGAAGGAGTGGGTGGGAAGTACTTCACCAATTGTAAAGCGACAACTTCAAGCAAACTGTCTGGCGATATTCAGCTACAACGTCGTTTATGGGAAGAGACATGCAACATGCTAAACATTGATAATTTTCCGGCAACTTCGTAGAACTAATGATCTGAAAAGTTTTATTGAAATTCTCCGCGACATAAAGCTTTGAAGAAAACGACTGTGAATTTGGTCCATAAAGTGAAATTCATGCCTTATGTGAACGAGGTTTATTCATAGCTTTATTTTTAATGCACATAGGTGAGCATAGATTTAAAACTTCTACTTAACTCAAGTAGAGAAAACTTATGATTTTTTATTTTTAAAAAATGGTCTATTTAACCGTTCTTTTAAGAGGGTGGGGAAGAGAGAGATTTCGCGTTGTATAATTCGTAATCCTCTTAAGAGTGATTAATTTCGACTACGAGTTGGACCTAGTTAAATGTCGGAAGGATTAGAAACTTAAACACTTATTTTTAAAGAAACAGACAGCAATGTTTTTGTTATTGTAACTCTTGACCTAATGAAGATCATACGATTAATGATCATGACTAAGTTAAAAAATCTTACCAAAAATTCAAGTAAACATCAAAAGAAAACACACAAGCCTGGAATTTGAAATTTTACAATTATTCCTGATATTTTAAAAATCTGAAGTATTTAATTCAAGGCCAGTTGTGTTCAAGTCGATCTTAAAAATCTTGTACTATTTAATAATAATAAATCTATTTTACCATTTATTTTCTTCTTGTAGTTTATATTCTTTCAACTTTCCTAATACTTATAAAGGATTTTATGATATGAAAGAAAATTAATTTAAAGTATACGGGGTGTTCAGTTTATCTGAAGACATTGAAATATCTCGAGAACCACGCATCGGATCAAAAAAAGTGTGGAATGAAAATGTTCGTCTCGAAGGGGGGCATCTAATGATACCAAACTCGACCCCCCCCCCCAACCCCCACCCCCTGGAGGTGGGGGAGGGAGGAGTAAAAAAACTTAAATGGGAACCCCCATTTTTTATTGCAGATTCGGATTCTCCAGAAAAAATTACCCCAATCTGACTTACGATTCAAGTCATTTCGGCCACAGATGGCGCTGTAATCCTGGGTAACGTACAGCTCTAGATAATACGTATTATCTAGTGCTTTAGGGTAACGCCAAACGTAATTTCTGCTTAACAATAAACGAATAAATGAACTTCTCCGTATTCTTTCGATGGTAGCGCCATCTGCGAAATAATTTAAATGAATAATGAAGTCAAATCAATGGTATTTGATATAAGAAAACCAAGGTTTCCCATTGGAAATTTTGACATAATTCGCTTCCCCACCCCTCGGGAGTGGGGATGGGTGGACAATTATGGTGTCATTAAGTAGCATTTGTAAGAATATCAAAAACATTTAATTTTATTTTGCTGATCTGATACCTATTTCTTGAGATATCGCCATTTTTCAACGATTTTTTACCCATTTTGATTTTTGTCGATTACAGCGCCACCTGTGACCGAAATGACTCGAATCGTAGGTCAAATTGGGGTAATTTTTTCTGGAGAATCCGAATCTGCAATAAAAAATGGGGGTTCCCATTTAAAATTTTTTAACTCCTCCTTCCCCCACCTCCAGGGGGTGGGGGTGGGGGGGGGGTCAAGTTTGGTATCATTAGATGTCCCCCTTTGAGACGAACATTTTTCGTTCCACACTTTTTTTGATCCGATGTGTGGTTCTCGAGATATTTAAATGTCTTCAGATAAATTGAACACCCGGTATAATTTATATTACAAAAAAACCAATTAATATTCATTTTATTACAAATAATATAAACATTAAGCAAAGTAATAAATAATAAAGCGATACTCATCATTTTGAAGTTCTATCAATACAGTGTCATATGTTACAGCTTCTCATTAAATTCAACACGGAAATAATTTCTGCTCATTATAAAAAATAAAACTTCCTAAACAACCCCCTCGTTTTTATAAAGCTCTACAGCAAATAAAAATTCACTGCTTTTAAAAGTTCCTTTCTATTTCCCTAAAGGAAAATGTTGAATCGACCTGAATAACCAGATCTTCATTTTTATGCTCGTTTTTTATATACACACCATATGCCGGAATTACTTCAATAGTGATTCATAAGCCAATAACCTGTTCAGACAGCTTTCACTTACGGTAATTTATAAGTGAAATATGTTTTCCATTATATTATTAAAAAAAATCGGATGTTAAAAGAGGAATACCTATTATCTCATGCTTAAAGGAAACGAATGAGGCGTGATGATCACTTGTGAGCTTTGTGGAATTTTTTAAACGATAATAGATAATTTCCAATATGTAATTATTAGATGATATGGACCAACACCGTCTGGTACAAAAGTCGCTGAAGATAGGCTGCATTCATAATCATAGACTTGGCATCAATTGATGGACTACTGGTACCTAATACGATTGTTAAAATGAATTATTAATGGGATTATAGACAACAACACCTAAAGAGAAAGCCTGCGCATAGAAAATTCATACATTGTTACATCACCATACCTAGTCATAATATAAGGCTTATTATTGATAGAAATGCAATTAAAGATGACTACGAGGCCAACGAGATAACTGCTTATGAATCATTGTTTTCATTGTTTTCTGCGTTGTTTAATTTTTATTAATAATGTCCAACAAAGGACAAGCGCATGAAAAAAATGCCAAATTGGCAACGCTGGGCCCTGGCAACACCTCCTAGACAGAAGGCCTGCGCACAAAAACGTCATACATTGTTACATCACACCAAAGCGGCTATTGTTAATCGTATTTATACCACGGTATATAGATATTCATAGTCATCGAGCTCCATTGTTTAAATGAAGCTAAAGTTTCTAGCTCCCAATAGGGCGGGAACTCTATTGAAAAGTGGCGCTGCATGTACAATCGGCCCAAATACGCCTGCAGCGCCACCCTATCGACAGACAGAAACTTTACTTTCATTTTCAGTTTCAAAGAAAAACCTCTATCGCAGGTCACGGTCGGCCCTAGTGCGATCTATGTGCCACCTGGCGCGATCTGTTTTCCTTAGCTTCTCGAAGCTCGATGACTATGAATATCTATAAACCGTGTTTCTACCAATAATAAGCCCTAAATTTGGCCGTTTGATGATGATGTAACAATGTATGACATTTCTGTGTGCAGGCCTTCTGTCTAGGAGGTGTTGTTACAGCCCAGTAACAACGAGGCCAACGAGAAACAAACCCTGGAAGCGGAAAAATCACCTGACCATCGGGGTGCTAGCAACAATCCAACCTTCATTGTCTCCACCTTGGATGTTAACAATCAGTCTTTTTCCTCTTGTTGGAAATCCCCTATCTGATGAATTGCATCCTTACACCATTACCGAAGCAGCAAATTTCACTGACCTCTTGAGGCAGATTCTGTTGTAAACTTCTTGTGTCTGTCTCCATATGCACATGGACCATGATCTGTAAATGAAGGTGGTCGTTGAACTAGGCAAAAAACAGGGTTAATGACTTTTTCTGCCACTGATGATATCCAGTCTGATAGGGTCCTAATTTTATTCGTATTTCTATCGTCAGCAAATAAGATTTATTTATTTGGCCTTACTTATTGAACATGGTTTAAATAATTGATAAAATATAATAAATGCTGGTTTTAAACATTGCGAATAGCTGCTAATCCGACCCGACGAGAAGGTTCGCCCTCTATAGTGATCTTTTTCATTAATCTGATACACCAATGGTGGGATAGAATAGCTCAACGACCACCTTAATTTACAGATCATGACATGGACAAAAGAAAAGGATAATACAGATTCTCACTAAATAGGACGTAGCTCTACTTCTTGTCACCAAGTAACATTTTCTTACACCACTTTACACTTGGATATTATTCTAAATTTTTGTCACCTGCAATTTACTTAATGTAAATTTTAATATTAGAATAAATTAATGTTCTTTTTGAGGTCGACTGGAGGAATAAGTATATCATCCAGAAATTGAATTTGTTCAATGACTTTTCAACCAAAGGTCTTTTAATCTCCTTTCTGTGCACTCCACTGTTGGTCTGCTATATTTACTGAAGAGTCTATTTTTACACACTCTATTGCGTGACTTAACAATGTATTTTAACAATCATATACAAAGTAACATTAGCTGACATTGTTAAGCTCGGGCTGCAGCCAAAGTCATGCAACAGAGGGGGCAAAAATCGACTCTTCATTAAATATAGCAAACTAACAATGGAGTGCACAGATCAGAAGATTAAAAGACCATGGCATTGTATAACTTCTTAAGTATCCTGCAATAATGCTATTACGCGTATATCCCTAAATTGGCTAATTGACCAATTATTCAAATTATACATTTGTAAAAATATTTTAGATATTATGTCATCTAAAATTCAATTTGTTAAATGTTGATAAACATTCATGAAGTTACAATGAAACTTTAATTTCTAAAAGTAACAAATAACATTACCATAGCAATATCACATCTTCAAGAGCCAGTTTATCTAAACAATGTCGTGAAACTAAAAATTTACAATGGAGGATTTAGATAAAGAAAATAAAACCCGACAAACTCTCAATTTGCTTCAACAAGAAATTGATGAGGTATGCAGTAAACACATAAGTCAAATTAAGAAGCAGGTAAACTGTACTAAATTTTGTTTACAATTTATAAAATTGTTCTTTAAATTTTGACTTGGCAAGGCTCGAAAACAGCTTCATTGTTTAGAAGTGGAAAAATCCCAAATGAAGATTAAATTACAGCAATATGAAAAAGAGTGGCAAATTTGTAAGGCCGAGTTAATGCAGGAAAAAGCAGATTTGAAGCAAGCACAAAAGAATTATGCTAAATTATGTAAGTCTAAAGCAACACTGAGCAAGAAATTGGCTTCTAAGGACCAGGCACGGCAAAAAGTAATAAAATATTATTAACCCATTAAATTATATGCTTTAAATCGTGTGATAACTAATTTACCGTAATGATATTAGCGCTCAAATTATTCAAATTACTATTATTTACATTCAAGGAAACTCTATAATGAGGAAGGATGTGAATGCTTTGAAATTTTTTTTTTTTTTCCTGTAGAAATCAAGTTTTCAATGCTATAAATGGAAATTAAGCTGCTCTCTTAAAGTACGAAAAATTAACTCGCAATTTTTTAAAATTATCTTTGAAGACGTATTTCATTTGAAAATTAGCAAAATTTTTAAAGCTTTTGCTATTAAAATGCTATAAGAAGAAATTGGCCTTGAAATGGTGTTAACATTATAAATGACATATCGTTGCGATTTAATTTTTTTAGTATTAATATCCCTATTTAAGTGGACAGTTTTCCTTTTAACATGCAGACACTTAGTAAAGATGTTAATTTTTTTTTAACCAGCAAAATGTGAAGCCTGTCATTGTATAGAAAGAAACACATTTCTTACGTATTCCGTAAATCACCAAATTAATTTTAGGGAACTGGTAAAAAACCAAGAAGGCCCAGTGGATGTTTAGTTTTTCTAGCTTTAGAATCCGTCGGGTCAAAGGTTTGTCGTTGTCCCTGGGGAAATTTTCCTTCTCTTTTCTACATTCTTATTTGGGATGTTTATGTTTGTCCCAGGAATGAGTAAAGGTAATGGTCATGTGGAAATGTCTCAGGATTGTATTATATGATGAACATATAGTATTGTGAGACATGTGCTACGAAAGGTAAATGTTCAGTTTACTTCAAACACAT
>JAHWFO010020423.1:621309-632252 GCA_023313115.1 Rhysida immarginata
GAAGAATTCAGTTATACTTTCAAAAAAATTTTTTATACCTGAAGAAGGTATAAAATAAAAAGGTGTAAATAAAATGACCGACAGGCCTCGTGTCATTTATTCCCTTTGTTATTTTGTGATGTCTTTTTTACTATTCTCTTCTTATTTCTTATTTTTTTTTTTTTAGAACTGTACCAATCTGTGAGAACACAATGGCAGTAATACAACCATCAATTCCAGAGGCTCAAGAAGCTTTGTCTTGCAGCAAGTAAACTCTCATAAAATTATATATTTACAAAATTAACACTGATATCCAGTATCCGAATTTAATCCATTCGAAAACTGCATTCAGATACTGAAATGCTGTTTCCCTTAGTTTTCTATGGGGAATAGAAATTTTTAATTATTTTTTGGGCCCAAAGACAACAAATAAATGGAAAACATAGCTCACCAATGAAGTCCTGGAGCATCTAGGAGGCTGTGGAGGAATAGTAATCATTCCATTTAATGAGCACCAGTTTTTGAAAATCATGCCCACTAATAACTCCTCAATATAAACAAACATTATTTACATATTTCATTATTTACCTCTTATTAGTTTTTATAAACAGAAAAAAAATTATTGCTGTTCAAATACTGGGACACTTGGGCATACAATAAATTTCAGATACCGATGCATTCGTATTCTGGGGCACCACTGTATCTTAGTTTACAACAAGCATTGCTTGCTACCAAAGTCTATTCTCTCTTGCTCTCTAATTTCAATATTGTTAAATTTGCGAAGCAAACTCACTTTTATTATTTATAAATTTTTTAAATGGCAATCACTCAACTCTACCAGTACTGTATTCCTATATTTAACCCACAAATCTGTCAAAATTTAATTCATTTTTTTTCCTGTTTATTAAAAAAACTCTTTTTTTAGATAATGAATTATTATTTTTAATATTTGATTTAGTGGTGAGGGTGAAATTAAAGAAAATTTAATAGAACATATAAAAGTTGAAATAGGCATGAAGGATAACAAGGATAAAGTTGTCGAGCATTCATCAGAAGAGGATAAAAGGTATTTATGCATTTATTGCTTATTTTTATCTCTGAAATCTATATTGAAATAACAGAGAATTTCAATCATGTTAACATTCCCAGTGTGAAATTACTTCTCGCCTTCAAACAGAGATTTGTGCAATGCTGGAGCTGGAACATTCCTAATGCTCTCAACGCTTTGTGTAAGGCATTTGTTAAATATTTTTAGAATTTTTCCAAGCCAGTTGAAGTGGAGAATAAACAAGATTGTTTTTATCAGTATTCAGCAAAACTTCAAATTGTAGAAGTTGTTCAATTCAACAAAAATTGTTTTTCTGGCCAGAGATGGAGAAAGGCATTGTTAAAATTTACGAGCATACGCCTGCCTTCACTACAGGATTGGTACATATCAGAACACTGGTAAAACTGAACAATGTAAAATCTGGTGCAGCCTTCTCAGCGTCCCTTTCAAATTAATGATGGTTATATCATTCTATGTGAAAAAAATCGGTAACTACCTTTTGTTTGTCTCAGAATTTCATAAACAGAAAAGCAAAATTTGAAGAGAATTTTGCATGAAAATTACCATATACCGTGTGAATCAAAAGTCCAGGAACGGTCTAATATCTCGAAAACTACACGTCAAAAAGAAAAATTTTCTGTCAAATATTTTTTGAATGCTATTTAATAGTGCCAAAATTAGCCCCCTGAACCCCTCATAGGGGGTGGGGTGGGGGGTAACTTTGAAATTTCACAACATTTGAGACATGTTTTATTCTTTGTGTTTTTTCAATTGATCCAAGCGTTTAGGAGACAGAGGCACTGAAAGTGTAGAACTTTTAAAGTTTTGAACCAATTTTATCGATGAAGACAAACAGATAGAGAGTGGGTGTTAGAGACATTCCTATTCTACTTTTTGGTAGTCTTTGAGAATCTGAAGTCAGAATTTATGTCCAGATGCTATAACCATGAAACCACCAAGCAGTGGAATTTTCTTTATTATTTCCTCCTAAGACCATTTTCCATTTATTATTATAAATATTTTTTATTTTTGAATTTCATGTTCACTTATATGTTTTTAATTAATTGAAATTTTTGTTTGAATATTTTTATTTTTTGAAAACATTTCTTTCAGACCTCTTGAAGACAAAGTAAACACTATAACAAAAGAGAATACATGTACTGATAACCTAGTTCCTCCTTGTAAATCAAGTAAAGAAAGGAACACCGAGGAACAGAAAAAACCTGACGTTGATATTCCAAAATTACTTGAAAACATCTGCACCTTCAGAAACTATCTTACAGAATGTCACACTCATGCAGGCCATCCTTGTCACAGATGTACACGAGCATGGCATTCACATTCTGAGTCCCGTCATCTGCATAGTAGAGAATCCAAATCCAAGAGCTCAAATGCCACTCAAGAAACTGTACGAACAAATTCCTCCAGTTACCATAATTTAAATAATCATCATGTATCAGATACAAAAAGACAAATATCTGAATTCACCATGTCGAAGACCACCGAAGCAGTCATAAAGCCAGAGAAATGTTCTGAAACTCGATCAAAGTAAGTTCTTGATCAATATTTGTTTGTTCTACCTTACAACAGACCATGGTTAGGGGTCTAGATAAAATTGTTAAAAAGTTCAGACTTAATACTGCTTACAAAAATATGCATACTTTAGAAGACTCATATGGATCTTGTAAAGATAAAATATCTAGAGATGCCAATTCTGGAAAATACAAACAGTGTTGGCTCATCCACACTGCCGGCAAAAAAAAAAAAAAAAAAAAAATGCAACACACAAAAGAAGTGGATCAATTTTAATGAAATTGAACAAGAGCATACAACATATGATTTAAATTTCAAAACAATATGTGCACAGGATCTGATATAGGGTGTCCCAAAAGTTTCAAGAGAAGAATTTAAATGCTGTATGTCAAGCATGGATGCAGATGCTGGTATCATCCTGGGATACTGTGTTTCAAGCAGCCAGAACCTGTTGACACAATTGTGCAAATATTGCGGCTTGTGTGTTGTGGCCATAGTTGTACCGTCCCATTATGTCCCAGACATGCTCAGTTGGAACAAGACTGGAGATGGTGCTAGCCAAGGAAATCGAGATACATGTTGGAGAGTTTGTAAGGTATGTGGGCATGCGATGTCCTGCTGGAATAGCACAATATTCTCCTTTTGCAAAAAAAGGAAGAAGAGATGGGTCCAACAATCCCTTGGACTACTTTGCATTGTTCCATTCAGAAACACCAAAGATGAGCACAAGTTCTAAGTAATGGCACCCCAAACCATTACGCCAGGTGGTGGATCTGTTTGCTATAGACGAACGCGCTGTGGAAGATGTCACTCTCCTGGTCTTCGTTGTACATGTGTACAGGCAGAATCTGCTTCATCACTGAAGATGACAGACCTCCATTCAGCTCCCCAATAAGCTCTTTCACAACACTACTGCAACCGCACAGAATGGTAATCTTACAGAAGTGGTAGTCTGGCTAGAGGGATATGTGACTGCAGACCTATTGCAAGTAAATGGTCAGTCTTGATACGGCTGGTGCTATTCTGGCCTTTATCTCTGCTGTGGATGCTGTTCGAGTTCAGTGTTTTCGTACAATCCAATGGACTAGGTATGGATCAGTAATATGTGGGCGTCCAGAACAAGGTTTACATGTGTGAGTACCTTCTGTAGACCACTGCTGCCAACATCCAGCCACTACAGAAACATTACATTCCATGTGGGACACAATTTGCCGATAGGAGCATCCAGCCTTTTGAATTCCCACAATCCGGCCTCTGTCAAACTGTCAGTTGCTGCACAGAATGCCTGTTCGGAGCATGGCAGGTTTTGAGACTACTCTAGTCTGTTACAAGTACAGATGCCAGATTGATGATTTATGTAAATTAGGGATGAACCATTCTCCCAGTGGAGAGACTTTTGAGACACTCTGTACCAGGATCCTGTGCACATAATCATGTTATTTGATCAAAAAAATACTTCAACTTAACCGATGAAATTTGTATTATAAATTCATATAGGGGAGGGGCTTTCAAATTTGTTTCAACTAAAGCAGAATTTCAACTTATCCGATTTTGATTTATGCAGATTACCGTATATTCTTTAACTGGTATAGAAGTTTTTAGAAAAATTTTAATTACAAATGAAAATTACTTTAATATTCTGCAGCCTACTTTTCTTATTGCAAATTTATTAATTAGAGTTAAAGAAAATCAATCTGCAGCCATACAACAGCCACCTATGAAACAAAGAAATTCAACAGAAAAAAAAGAAGCTCAATGTTTCTCCGCTGACCCAAGATCACAGTAAGTTAATATCATTTTTGATTTTCCTCTTCTTTTTAATTATGTACCGTAAAATCTTGAATACAGGTGCGGGCGTCTATTTGTCTCAATGGGCTGGAACCCCCCCGGCAATTAATCGAGACCTTGCGTTTATTTAAGACCCGGCGTTAAGGGCTTTCCCAAAAACAGGGTGTCTAGCAAAACGATTTCGTAAAATTCCTTGACTTTTCTCGGTTTATCACAATTTTCAATGATCACCAGCACCAAAAAAAATCTATTTTGATAGAATATTATTGACATTTTTCAAATTTTTCGTCCAATATTGCATTTTTTTCGCTGATTTTGTAAAATTCCCTGGCTTTTCCCGATTACAAAAAAATTCTCTTACTTTTCCAGGTCGCTAGTCACCATGCAATAAATCCGATACTTAAAATAAAGTAAAATAAATGAAGTAACAAAAACTAACCTGAATGGAAAAGAATAACAACCTTGATAACGACGAGCTTCGAGACTAAATGATTACCCTACCTATGAGAAGTTTGTAATGAGACCCTATGAAACGAGAACTTCTTTATATGCAGAAACGGCAAGGATAAGGCAGCATGGGATTGGTCGAATTTAGAATGGGTTAAATGAAGCTGCCAATGAGAAGGCATACACATGAAAAGACGTTTAATAATCTGAAAGTGAGGATAAACGCCGGAATTTATATCAATGAACCCAAAAAAGACCTGGCGTTTAATCTATTTTTAACACCCCACCCAGCTTTTATTCGAGACCGGCGTGTATTTGAATAATCGGCCTGTATTCAAGATTTAAGGTATCAAGAGAAAAATCTCAACAGAAAACTTTGCTCCTAGACTCTGTATTTTTCTTTCTATAAGCAAAAACTCACTCATTGTTGATGACTAGAAGTTGATATAAATATTCTGATGTGTGGAAATATAAATACTCTTTTAGTAAGAAAATTTATTTAACTTTTAACATTTGACATGTGGTCTATCAGGTCTCGTGATAGTCAGGATTTATGGAATCGCCCTCTTCCTCGCACACAGTTGTGTTAGGATCTTCAGTAGTTTCAAGATTAGTAGTGGCCATTGCAAGTGTTGTTGGTATCAGTGGGAGCAAATTCAGTAAGTAAGATTGAATTGAAATTCTGCAGCGGTCTGTCAGGCCGTACGTCGGTGTTTACGTAACTTTTATAATTGTAACCCAGTATACAGTTTTGTGTGCTTCTTTCCAGGAATAAAGTAATAATGATCGGGGATTGTTTATAAAAGAATTAGCACAGTAACTAGTATTAGTTCATATGCCAAAAAAAACTTGTATAGTAGGAGTTGACAAGCCACGAAACCTAAGGATCAGTTAGACAATTTTAGGAAACCATATTCCTGATCCATCCAGCTGCAAACTGTTGATGAAAATAAAATGGAAAACGTTCGTGGTTTCCAGCAAAACTCAATTCGTCCTAACGAATAATTTTATCTGACTCTAATTACAAATTATATATTTTCTTAACTGAAGTAAACAAATATATGAACAACTTCTTTGTGTTAAAATGGTTCTTCATTTTCTAACCTCAAATCATAATGGCAGATTCCCTTTTCTCTGGAAGACTGAAGCAATCATGTAGGTGTTATATATGTACAAAGCCAGCTTGTCTACAATGTCCAAAAGAAGTCTGCCCAGAGTGTGTCTAATATTTATCTAACTTTAGCATTGTCAATTTGTTTCCTAATTTCTGTGTGCAATGTTTACTTTTATTATGATTATTAATTGTTGAAGTAGAAGATAAAATGTTACTTTTGTTGATTTGGGCATTTTTTTTTTAATAATTTGAGTCCAAAAAGAGATCTCTTATATGTACTCATTGCCAAAAAAACATTTAACAGCCATTATTAATACAGGGTTATTCAAAAAGAAGGAGCAGATTTTAAATATTTATTTCTAATGATCGACAATAGATGGAGACACATCGATACCACTGGATAGAGGAAAGTTCAAGGTTTTATTTTATTCATTCGGATAGTTCAAAGTTTTAAATCCACACCTAATAATTCCATTCAATGCCTACAGTGGCACTTTTGTTTGTTTACAAGAACGTGGGTGATGCCCCAGGAAAAGTCGTCCTGTGTGCTGCAGTATGCAAAGAGTGAATCCATTGTTGGTGTGCAGCGTGCATTTCGTTGCAAGTTCAACAAAGAGCCACCTCGTCATAAACAGATTTACAGTTGGTACAAGAAATTTATAGAAGATGGTTTGGTTGCACTAGTCGTCCTCACACGTCAGATGAAAATGTTGAGCGTATCCGAACTGCTTTCAAATGTAGCCCTAGGAAATCCACAAGCAGAGGAAACAGAGAGCTTGGAAGTCCACAACCAACTGTATGGCGTATGCTGAAAAAACGTCTGCATCTGAAGCCGTATAAGTTATAGTTACTCCAGGCATTGCATCCTGGCGATCATGAACAAAAGTTAGAATTTTGCAAGATTTGGAAGATGACACTTTGGTAAAGTGAATCGCCACAATATCAGAATTTGGGGGGACTGAAAATCCCGGGTTAGTCATCGAACATGAAAGAGACTCTCTAAAGCTGAATATGTTTTGTGCCATTACTGTCAATAAAGCTTATGGCCCTTTCTTTTTTTATGGAGCGAACTATGACTGGAGTTACCTATGTGAATATGCTCTAACACTGGTCATTTCCACAAATTCAACAAGATCAGGATTATCTTATCTTCATGCAAGATGGTGTTCCACCTCACTTCCACCATGACTATCTGAATGATGCATTTGCAATTCCAGGATGATGGATCGGAAGAGGTGGGGAACATGATCTTGTTCATTTTAAATGGCCTCCATGGTCACCAGATCTTACCCCTTGCGATTTTTATCTGCGGGAGTACATAAAAGAAAGGATGTATGTACCACTTATGCCTGCCACTCTTCAAGATCTGCGAGATCGAATTGTTACAGCAGTGATTTTAATAACCAGGAACCAGTTACTTTGTGTGGCAAGAAATGGATACCGATTTGACATTTGTCGCATAACAAATGGAGCTCATGTTGAATGCTTAAAATAAATATTTGAACTTTCCTCTATCCAGTGATGTACCGTATGTGTCTCTATCTATTTTCGTTCATTATAAATAAATTTTAAATCTGCTCCTTCTTTTTGAATAACCCTGTATAATTTTGTACTTTCTCTTATGTTTTGATCATGTATAGACCATATTCTGGCAATTGATAATAAAATTAATAAATTTCATATCGATATTTTCATCAAATGAGACCACACATCAACAGTTACATTATGAAAAAAGTACATCAATAGTTAACCTAAATTCACAGCAGGATTTTTTTTTTTTTAAATACAGTATTAACATAGATTCAACTTAGTAATGAAAACATTCATAACCAATTTTATACCATAAAGACCAAATTCATAATGATGTGCAAAGAAATTATACTTTTGCTCAATTAAAAGAGCCAATGATGGCATCTATCCTCAATATTTTTTAATACTTTTACAGGAGTCGTAAAGGAAATTCAAAAAACACATTTCAAGAGAGCTCTGAAAGTAAGGTACAGAAAGGAAAGACTTCTCATCAGTCAAATTCAAGTGAAACTCAGGCTATTCATACAGATGAAGAAAGTGACGAGATACATCTTTTACTTGGAAAATCAGGAGAATCTTACAACAGGTATAAACATACTAGTTAATAATAACAACAATCTTTGTGTGCACACGACATACTGTCACAATTGTTCTAGATGAACATAAAATTCACACCCTTATACGAAAACAATTACACTAGTTTTTCAGATTACACAAACACACACATGTTTGAAAAGGAATACATCTGCCGTGTGGATTAAACAAAAGCAAAATCAAATATTGCGGCTCTCAAGGATATGCATCACAGTTTAGTCAATTAGAAAATTGTTTTACTTGAAATAGCAAATCTCATCATTGCATAAAGCAATTTGCAAGGTTACTTTCAATTATGTTTGGGAAAGGAACAACATGGTAAAAATCCTTCTGAACTCAACCAACTCACATGTCAACAAGAAAGATCGAACTTTTAATAGAGTGATGGGGAAGTCTCGGGAAAACTGAAGGGACCACAATTTGTCATACAACACCAGATTATGGAAAATTACAGAAAATGCATATGATAAGACTTTGCAGTAAAAGACCATATCACAGATGAAACCATAAGGCACGTCAAGTTGCAAGATATTCATCAATCAAGAGTAGACTCGGGAATGGATCAAGATAGGTAAGATCCTACCTTCATCGATTCCTGGTAGAATCTTATACTTATTAACAGACAGTTCTTTGTCCCACATTCGTAACTCGTCTTCAAACAGTTCTGACATCATCCATGTGTTTTGGTTGGTTTTATCGGAAACTGGAAGATTTTTAACATTTTTTAAATGTCTTAGTTTTTGAGTTTCCAATCACCTGAAGCTTACGACATTCGGTTTTGTTCAGGTTTGCACAGACAAGAACTATGATTCATACTTTTGATAATTTTTTTAATTTTAGTGTTTGGTTTGGCATCAGCTTATAAAATACCTCAGTTTGATCGGTGTTGAAACGTCTTTCATTATAATGACGAGAGACATCATCCCAAATAATTTTTTTTCCATGTCTTCCCGATTCTTCAACAATTGTTCCACTTCTTAAATTTTTACTACAGAAATTTTGTTCCATTTCTTAAATCTGTCCAGCCATTTTGAGCACATAAAAATAAATCATTCCAAATTGTTTAGGATTCATCAGCCTTTGTCTAAAGCATTTCTGAGATAAAGCATTCCCTGACTTACGTTATTTTGCACTTACGCCCAAACTACTGCCAAACTAACAACCTGGATTTTAAAGTTCCCTTCTTGTTCTGGATAATGCTCCAGACCACCCTTTGGACCTGGATAGTTTGCATCTAATTGTCAGAGTGCTATATTTACCGCCAAACACAACTCCATTTTGCAACCGATGGATCAAGTATTTATGTATTTATTTGAGGAGAACATTTACTATACCATCAATGTTTTAAAACATTTAGAAGCTGCTATGGCCAATTTTCATGAGAATGATCCTGGCTCTGAACACAGTTTTCGTGTAAATAGAGGAATGAGAAATTTGTATCAGTGTTACAGACAATTTTACACCGAAAAATGTCAAGCTTCTGTTCAAACATTTATTTGCAATACTATACTTGTATATGCACTTCTTTATTTCTATTTATGGTACTTACCATGATACTAGATATGGATATCCTAATCTTTATTTTTGGTCAGATGAATATTCCAGTACATATATCGGAAATGACGTTTCGGCTTATGTCACACTTTCCGGGAACCAATTAGCGACGGAAGTCGGGGTCTTACTGTACTGGTAGATTGGGGTTTCTTTGAATCACGAATTAATTCAGCAATGTTTCTTCGAAATCTTTATGCTCAACTTTTCTCGATTTTCTTCTCCCATCCAAATTTTTGGCATGTGCAGCAATTATAGTGTCTCTATTTTTCCACATTGTATCAACAGTAGATTTGGATAAATTGTATTCTTGGCAGATAGCAGCTTGAATATATCCATGCTGTATTTTTAATAATGTAGTTTATCTTCAATGGAGAACACTTTATGTTTATAGCTCATCAAAATTTATCTATATGGCACAATGAATTTTCATCGATACAAACTGAAGAGAGAGATGAATGAATAGAACTTCTCCCACCTGGGAAAGTGATAGGGAAGGTCATTTCTTCAGCGACCTGTCCTGCCCAATGACCAATGGTAACATATTCCTCCTATGTGCTTATTGGTTGTCCTGATTTTTCATAATGGGGAATTCCAAGAAGAATGGTGTGTTTTGGAGGCAAATACAAAAAAAGTTGGGTGGGTGGATGGAGATAAAAGATTAGTAACGTAAGGATACAGTATCCCCCCCCCCCCCAGCAGTTATTGATAATATTATTTTGAAAAATACAAATAATCCAGTCGAGGAAGTCAATGTCACCCCTCCCCCCCAAAAATTAATTTTGAGAGCTTTCACAAAGGAAAAGGCTTATAGTTTCACATTATGACAAATCATTAAAAGGCTTGAGTATTATTTATCAAGGATTTTTTTTATTTCATAAAACTGAAAAAGATTTATGAAAACATAAACAATAAGAAACAAGCAAATTTATGTACAAACATTCCATGATATTCTACCATTATTCCAGTTTACATTGATAACAAATGTTTTCTCATAAGCAGTCAGTCCAGTTCTATAGTCAGACCTCGGACAACATTCACAAGGTTAGGTTCCAGAACCCATTACAAATGAGGAAGATTCATGGATGTTTGGTAGAGTCACTTAAAATAGGAATATATGCTTATTTCTTTAGTTTACACCCAGTCATACTCCCAAACACTTTAATTTCATTTAAAAATTAGCTTAATACATTAACCTTATAAAAAAAAAAAAAGAAAAATGTTTGATGTAAAAAAGAGTACGGTATCGCCTAATGGAAATTTGTCATGCTAGCAAAGCACTGGAAGCTTAAAAGCATTTAAACTTATAAATTACTATGAAAATTAAACATAGATATTTTTGTAGAGTTTTCCGAGGAT